>CM059205.1:7019212-7089212 GCA_030347435.1 Clarias fuscus | reverse complement strand
ACCCAGGCCTTTTATAAAACTACACTTTACACTTTAAAATAATGTGATCATTTTTATGAATGCGATCATACATTTACCAAAGATGATGAGTGTTTGTAGGCTAGGTGTGCTGTTTTGCTGTATAAGATAGATAGATAGATAGATAGATAGATAGATAGATAGATAGATAGATAGATAGACATTGGATTCAGTGTATTGTGTAATTGTTCTGTGGTGATACTGTGAAATGTTATACAGCAGCACTTTCTGGGTTTGGCCATCTCAGGACGTGTTCTGTCGTGTAAAGTTCAGCACAGCCAGTACCATAATACAGAATCATCACAGAGCTGTTTTTTATCAGAAATGGCTCTACTGTACAACTTAGTCACACAGTGATGTTCATACTCCTCATTATCACTGTAGCAACAGATAATTTATTTACACCCATTTGTATTTAGTATACTATTATTAATACTGATAATAATACTAATTTCTTAAATAATAAATGTATTGTGTTCACATTTTTGGTATTACAAAAATGGATATGTTGAGGTTGTTGTTATATCTACATCATGACTTTATTTATATTCTTACTTATAGCAGGCAGTTTTACAGCTAAACTTGGGCCAAAGGATGAAGATTCAAAGATTTTCATGAAGGAAACCTACACTGCTACTCTGAAATGTTCTTATGAGTCAAGCAGTGATTACATTGTGCATTACTGGTACAAACAATATCCCAACAGCAACGGCAATGAACTAAACTGAGAGTAACAGCAATCAGAATCTCAAAAAATAAATGAAGGTGATGCTTTAAGGTCAATGTTTAATTTAGAAATGAATGAGACATCACAAAGTCCTGACGTTAATCCCATTAAAAGACTTTGGGGAGTCCTAGAGTAAACGTTATTGGAGTGGTTCCACTATCCCATCATCAATACAAGAATTTTGTCAAAAAAATGTATGCAAGTCTCTACAGAAATAAATGTTGTGATGTGACGTAAGTTAATTGGAGTCTAGAGAAATCTAATCTATTTTGCAGTTGAATCAGATGTTCCACTCTACTAGCACTCGGACTCATGGTGGGTAGAGTAGCCAAAAACTGTACTCAAGTAAGAGTAGCTGTACTTCAAAATAATATTACTCAAGAAGAAGTAAAAGGTCGTCATCCAAAATATTACTCAAGTAAGAGTAAAAAAAAGTATTTAGTGTAAAGACTACTCAAGTACTAAGTAACCATAATGTCCAACCACTTTCAACCATAATGTCCGAATAATTTCTTTTAGAAATTATAATAATTAAAAAGCTTACATAAACTAAAGTTTTCTCAGGTTAGAAGTCGGGTTTTACATACTGAAGTGCCTGTCTGTTTTGGCAGACAGAGAAAACACTGCAGAATGAAGCTATTCTTTTGCACTTTGCGTAAGTGAAATATGCTTTGTATATGACGTCAGGGATTGCGACTCAAGATTTGTTCCTGCTTGTGCCGGGTTGAATGGGGTCATGTGACTACATGTGGTTATTGTTACCGCATATAATGTGTATAATGTGATTATTTTTGCTTCGTCTAATTGATGAAACCAAGTCAGGTGGTAGATCCACCGGCTGCATGCGTAGAATAAACGGATAGAAAAGTAATGAGTCGATTGTAGCCAAATGTAGTGGAGTAAGAGAAGTGTTTCTTCTTCACAAATCTACTCAAGTAAAAGTGAAAAGTATGGTGCAGTAAAACTACTTATAGAAGTACTTTTTTTTGTCAAAAAATTACTCAAGTAAATGTAATGGATAAATCTACCTCGTTACTACCCATCTCTGCTCATGGGACAATGTAAATGATTCTCTGTTATGAGCAGCACTTCATCACTTCATTAAACATGGCGTACGCATTTTTCATGCTCATGGGTACAGATACATGCAATTATCTTTAGAGTAAAGATTATGGCAGAAATAATATTCCCTTAACTATTTTGTTACATTTTATTACCTACTCCACAAGCAAATGCTCTCATTCTCTCTCCAGTTAAAAAATCATTTTGATCAGATTATGACAGCCCTACAGAGCTCGATTATAGGGGATTGAGCCAGTTGTGACTGGAGCAGTCTGATTTGGATGAAATCATGTAGCTGATTCAAGCATCTTTACCTTTTGTCTTTGTACAGTACATGAAACTCTAAGACGACTGGCACTGATTACATTTGATAAATTATTTGTTTAAAACTACAAATCCCTGTCAAAATTACAAAATCAACTATAATGTAAAACCTACTTTGCGTCTCTCAGTGCTGTATCCAGTGATATCACACAACCTGTACGACGTAAAAGTTGTTTACAAACCTTCTGACTCTGACTAACTTTTATATCCTACCCTGAACTAGGAATATCTTCAGTCCTAAATGAACATGATTTCTAGAACTGATTTTGAAATGATTAGTAAAGAAGGGCCCTGGTTTGACTTGAATTCACATTGCAAAATGCGAACAAAATGTGTTACTCTGCTTTACAACCTTCTCTTGCTTATCCCCTAGTACTGTACCATTGCTGTGGAAATTGCTGTACATTTTTTTGCATTCAGAAACAATACAAATGTTTGCAGTAAAACTATTTTGGAGGAAATCAAATTTCAAACCAACAAGCGTTTCAGGTATTCAAATTCCACCATTTGTGTCTGTAAATTCCTAGAACACCAGCCGAATCTAGAATACTCAACCCAGACTATGTGGCACCAGCAGTCAAGTCACACTGATCACACTCTTTCCTCATTCTGATGTTTGATGTAGTGAAGTGAAGATTAAGTGAAGATCTTGACCTATATCTGCAGCAACTTATACACTGACCTGCTGCCACATGACTGGCTGAATAGTTTATTTAAATACATTCTCTAAATGTAAACAAACAAAAACATTTTTTATTAAAAGTTTAAGAGAGTGGTAAGACCAAGAACTAAAAAAAAATATTTACATATGTGAAAACATAACAAATAAATGAATAAATAGATTAATAAAGGAACAAATAAGCACACACTCGTAGTAGCCTATTTTACACACATACATATAACTGGGGGGGAAAAAAACTGTACAGTATGAGATACAGCAGTGTTAAAATGAACTTGAATGAATGTAAGTGGGCGGAGCTACCCACTATACTGCACATCTGGAGACATTAGAGACAATCTCAAATACACAACACTGACATTTATCTTTAAGCTAGAGGTCTAAACTAAGTCAGGATGACAATGTTACTGTCCTTTTTTATTTTTATCACTGTTGCTCATATTGGTAGGTCAGATTCTTGAATAGTACATGTTTTTTTCCAGTCTACTATTAATTAATGTTCGTAATTATATTGCAATGTGTTTACAGCAGCGGCTGCTGACAACAGCATTAACCCAGAACAACCCAACATATCTGTAACTGAAGGCAGTAACACCACACTGTCCTGCACATATACTGTAACAGTTTATACTCTCCTCTGGTATCGACAAAAACCTTGATCAAGACCAGATTTTCTGCTGCTGATTGATGAAGCCGGTGAAATTGTCACAAAGTCTCAGCCACCTCATCCACGATTGTCTATTAAACTTTATAAAACACAAAAGAAAGTGGATCTGCTCATCTCCTCTGCTGCTGTATCAGACTCTGCACTGTACTACTGCGCTCTGATCCCCACAGTGACAGGAAACACAACTACACTGTACAAAAAGTATTATTTTGTCACAAGATGGAGCTATTCACATGTTTACATTCATGTTTGTGCTGCCGATCTATAATGCCAAAATGTGTGCCAATTAAATGAAGATACTTCCTGTCATTGTTTTCAGGAAAGTAACCAGATGCATAATGTACAGTAAGATGAATGAATATATACAGACATCAAAATCATTTTCATTTACTATTTTCATTAAATAAAGCTATAATAGTGTTGATCAGCAACGGTGGCTTGGTTCTTTGTTGTTTTTGTGATAATTCACTGAAAACAGTAGAACTTCTGGGGGTGACCTTCTAGAGATGTGCTTTCAATATTGTTGAGACAGAAAACAGACACCATTACTCTGAAATGTTCATATGAGTAAAGCCTTGATTACATTCGGCTTTACTGATACAAACAATATATTAGGAGACCATTCAAACTCCATGCAAACAGATCCGAAGTGAGAATCGAACCCTCCACACTGAAGATGCAAGCTACCGTGCCACCATGCCACCACATGACAATACAATAAAACTGTAATTCTACAATATATTTATATATCATATATTTTAAATATAAAAAGAAAGAATAGGTGTGATGACCCACAGATGGTTAACCTATGTTTAGTACAATGTTTAATATAGTGTATTTTGTGTACATTCATGAAACTGAATGTTCCAAAAAGTCATGAGCAGTAACGAATGACACACCTTGGTGCAAGTCTTCCTACAGTAGCTGAAGGGAACAAAATTGGAAAAGAAAAGGTTTAAAGGAAATTAACAGTTGTCCAAAACAAACATTCTAAAGTATATTTTGGAAACAAACTATGGATTTATTTTTAATGAATTTCAGTAATTTTATCTGTGACCTATGAGATACAGAGTATATACACTTCCGGCACCAGGATTTAACTACTGGACTTACTTAACAAAATAAGGAAAATCCTTTCATTGGATAATTAGTGTAGTGATTAATATGGTTCAGTGAGTTAAACAAATGAAAAAAAAAATCTAAGAAAAACAAAGGTCAGCTGATTACTGAATATACGGAATGACCAGTTTTTCCATCAGTGTTTTTTTTTTTTTCCTTCCTTGATGCCACAGGATTCATTGAGCTTAAATTGTTTAACAGTGGTTCAGAGAGCATAAGATAATTTTCACAGGTTGATCGGCCACCATAGAATCTAGACCTTAACTCTATTGAGAATCTCTGGAATGTGTAGGAGAAGGCTTTACGCAGCGGTCCAACTCTCCCATGATCAATACAAGATCTTGGAGAGAAATTAATATGACTCTGAACAGAAGTAAATGTTCTGACTGTTCGGACTGTTTAAATAGTCATGTAAGTTTGGATTTATTCTATTGGTTAAAACATAGTATGTAATTTAGGTCATAGGTCACAACGACCATTTTAGATTTTTAGATTTCATTTCCCCACAGCACTGATGCAGCAGATGTTTCCCTGATTGAAAAAAATGTTACATTTTTGTCACTTCATGCCAGAGACCTTTAGAGATCAAAGCTAAAAGTGATTGAATTAAATTTTAGAGTGTGAGAAAAAAAATCTTTCAAAATATTATGATAAATTAACATATTTAAAAAAAAAGAGTTATTGATCACTAAAAAAAATTCTAAAACAGCCTAAACTAAGTTTGACCCTAATATTGACTCTAAACATAAAAAAATCGTTATTTGATAGAACCTTTGATGGATATTTATCAAAATCCAATAAATCCCACAATTATTCTTTCAGTCTGGTCTAGTTAATGGTAGGTTCTCAGCATGAGGCTTAATATAATGTCAGGAGACTACAGGAAGTCATCTTTCAGCAATAGTGGTGGCTCTGTCATGCTTTGCTGTGGGGTGGAGCTTCTGAATATTTAAGGTGTTAACTTAATAGATTACAGTTAACCTCTGGAGTATTTTTATTTGACTAACAGTGTTCATTATGTTTGCTGAACTATTTCTGTGTCTGTGGCTTTTATCAGGTGAGACCACAGTGACATTTTTTCTTTCTGATGAATCTGTTAAGATTTTTTAAATGTTAATTTTATATAAAATATATTTATTACATAAAATTTTATCTCTATGACAGATGATGCTATGTCAGCTCCAGTTGAGCCACTTTTCAGTCAGAAAGCTGTAGATGAAGGTGATGATGTTACTCTGTCCTGCAGCTACAAAGACTTCAGTGGCACTGTACAGAATCTGCACTGGTACAGAAAAGCTTCAAAATCTAAACCTGAGTTCCTTATTTATATCTATCCACATGGAGTTAAAAGTGATCCCGTTTTTTCACATATCTCTGCTGAAATTAATGATCAAATTAAACGTGTGGATCTGCTCATCTCCTCTGCTGCTGTATCAGACTCTGCACTATACTACTGTGCTCTGGCGCCCACAGTGACAGGAAACACAACTACACTGTACAAAAAGCATTACTTTGTCACAAGATGGAGCTATTTACATGTTTACATTCATGTTTGCGCTGCCGATCTATGATGCCAAAAAATGTGCTAATTAAATGAAGATAATTCCTGCCGTTGTTTTTAGGAAAGTAACCAGATCCATAATGTACTTAATAAAGATGAATTTATATATATATATATATATATATATATATATATATATATATATATATATATATATATATATATACATCAAAATCATTTTCATTCACCATTTTTATTAAATAAAACTATAATAATATATTTGCTTGGTTCTTTGTTGTTTTTGTGACAAATCACTGAAAAATAGCAAAAACAGCAGGACTTCTGGGAGTGGCCTTTTAGAGATGTGCTTTCAATATTGTTGGGACAGAAAACAGACACTGTTGAAATGATCATATGAGTAAAGCATCGATTACATTCGGCTTTACTCATACAAACAATATACTAACAGGGAACCCACTCCCATACCACGGGCAATACGGAAATGCCAGTTATTGTATCTAAAACTGCAGGTCTTTGGACTGTGGGAGGAAGGATGGGGAGATGAAGCATAGGGAGGTGAAGCATGGGGAGACCATTCAATCTTCTCGCACACAGACCAAAAGTGAGAATCGAACCACAATGCTAACTACTATGCCACCATGCCAGCACAGGACAATACAATAAAACTGTAATTCAACAATATAAAAAGATAAAAAGAAAGAATAGGCGTGATAATCCACAGATGTTTAACCTATGTTTAGTACAGTGTTTAATATAGTGTTTTTTATTATTGTACATTCATGAAACAGGGTGTTCCTAAAAGTCATGAGCAGTAACGAAACACACACTTTGTTGCAAGTCTTCCTACAGTAGCTGGGAAGCAAGGGAAGAAAATAAAGAAAAAGGTTTAAAGGAAATTTAAATTATGCAAATCAAACATTCTAAAGTGTATTTCGGAAACAAAATATGGATTTATTTTTAATGCGTTTCAGTCATTTTATCTGTGACCTATGTGATACAGTGGTCCAGAGAGCTTGAGATCATTTTCAGAAATTAATTGGCCACCACAGAATCCAGACCGGCGGCACGGTGGTGTAGTGGTTAGCACTGTCGCCTTGCACCGCCAGGGTCCGGGTTCGATCCGCGGCCAGGCTCGATTCCCGTCTCTGTGTGCATGGAGTTTGCATGTTCTCCTCGTGCTTCGTGGGTTTCCTCCGTGTACTCCGGTTTCCTCCCACAGTCCAAAGACATGTAGGTTAGGCTAACTGGCGTTCCCAAATTGCCCGTAGTGTGTGAATGAGTGAGTGTATGTGTGTGTGTCTGTGCCCTGCGATGGATTGGCACCCTGTCCAGGGTGTACCCTGCCATGTGCCCTAAGTCTCCTGGGATAGGCTCACACAGCTGTCCATCATCAACACAAGATCTTGGAGAGAAATTAATGTGATTCTAGACAGAAGTAAATGTTCTGACTGTTCGGACTGTTTAAATAGTAATTTAAGTTTGGATTTATTCTATTGGTTAAAACACAGTATGTAATTTAGGTCATAGGTCACAGCGGCCATTTTAGATTTCATTTCACCACAGCACTGATGCAGCAGATGTTTCCCTGATTAAAAAAGACTACATTTTTGTCATTTCAAGCCAGAGGCCAAAGTTATTTTTGTTTATTGAATTTCATCTCTGTTAAAAATAAGTGTTTCAATGCGTTGAGTGTTTTCTGTTCTAAAATTCACTTTTACTCACTTTATACTTTTGCGTTTTAGTTTCATAATAAAGTAAATTAGGATGTTGATATTGATCACTAAAACAATTTTCTAAAACAACCTAATATTGACTCTAAACATAAAAAAAATCGTTATTTGATAGAACCTTTGATGGATATTTATCAAAATCCAATAATTCCCACAATTATTCTTTCAGTCTGGTCTAGTTAATGGTAGGTTCTCAGCATGAGGCTTAATGTAATAACAGGAGACTACAGGAAGTCAACTTTCAGCAATAGTGGTGGCTCTGTCATGCGGTGCTGTGGGGTGGAGCTTCTGAATATTTAAGGTGTTAACTTAATAGATTACAGTTAACCTCTGGAGTATTTTTATTTGACTAACAGTGTTCATCATGTTCGCTGAACTATTTCTGTGTCTGTGGCTTTTATCAGGTGAGACCACAGTGACATTTTTTTTTCTTCTGATAAATCTGTTAAGATTTTTTAAATGTTAATTTTATATAAAATATATTTATTATATAAAATATTATCTCTATGACAGATGATGCTGTGGCAGCTCCAGTAGAGCCACTTTTCAGTCAGAAAGCTGTAGATGAAGGTGATGATGTTACTCTGTCCTGCAGCTACAAAGACTTCAGTGGCACTGTAGAGAATCTGCACTGGTACAGAAAAGCTTCAAAATCTAAACCTGAGTTCCTTATTTATATCTATCCACATGGAGTTAAAAGTGATCCCGTTTTTCCACATATCTCTGCTGAAATTGATGATCAAATTAAACAAGTGGATCTGATCATCTCCTCTGCTGCTGTATCAGACTCTGCACTATACTACTGTGCTCTGGCGCCCACAGTGACAGGAAATCCAACTGCACTGTACAAAAAGCACTACACATGACAATACATGATTTCTTTTTTAAAACTTGGAACTATATACATGTTTACATTCACATTTTAAATGCCAGTATTTGGTTTGCTTTTCAAAACTGTTTTAATACTGTCCTCTCTCACACAGAATCTTAACAGAACAAATTCAGTTCTGTTGTCAGAAAGAGAATGACCCTAAGCACACAAACATTTTGAGGCAGTGGGATCCTGGTCAGAGAGGAGTGTCAGAAGTTGCTTTAAATCACTGTTCTCAAAACATGCATTTATAAAGCCATTCCTTCTTCTTACCCTACATGAGAAGACTCTGGATCCACTGTACACTTAGTAAAGATGATTAAATCTTAGTAGGCTTATGTAGTAATATACAACAGATAGATAGATAGATAGATAGATAGATAGATAGATAGATAGATAGATAGATAGATAGATAGATAGATAGATAGATAGATAGAAATCATGATCCATCAATTTCATGCAAACACAATGAAATACAGCCTCCATTCAATAATTAACATTGGATACAGTGTGTTGATCAGCAACAGTGTAATAGATCTGTGTTGTATACTGTATGTGGCATGATTCACTGTCACTGATACTATAAACTGAAGATCTGTGAAAAGATTTGCTACAGTACAATAACAGCACTTCTTGGGTGTGGCCTTCCAGAGACATGTTCCCTGATGTGTAAAATTCAGCACATTTAGCACTATTATACAGAATCCTCACAGAGCCGTGTTCAGGCACATTCATTTTTGAAAAGCATGTGACTTGAGGCTGAACTCTAATTGGATCTTTTCAAATCATTCTTGGGGCACAGCACTGTGCGTCCCGAACCCGCCCATTTTTGTTCTTAGCGAATCACTATTGGTTTTAAATATTTGGGCTCATGTGATTGGACCATTCTTGACGAGTCTTCCAGCACTTCTTATGGCAAGCGGAGCTGGATGACTGGATGCGATGTGAGTCATGCGTTTATTTTATACTAGTAGCAATGATGCTTAATCACCTAATGAATGGCTATTTACAGGCGAGTATTAAAAGTTTAATTTTCATTTTGTTTGCGTCCCCCAAAAATATTTTGTGCCAGCCACCACTGCCCTGCTGAAGAAAACAGCATAGAACTGTAAGGCATTAGCTTAGCCACCTGTGAGCTAACCTGTTTGTGCTAAGCTACATAAGGCAGTATGTTAGCATGATTTAGCAGTGTTATCTACATGCTAACCAAACCATGTACAGTAAGTGACATTAAATGACAATGTTTCACATAAACTGGCAAAAGCTTGTTAATATTAGTTTTATATTATCAGAATAAGGATTATATAAGATTTAATAACTTACCCATGGTAACAGCTTGCTGGATTCTCCTCCTTCGTTCTCTGTTTAAGTCTCAGTGTTGTTCTGAGGTAAATCTAAACTCCTCCCACTGTCCAAAACATTCTGTAGAGCTTCAGAAACCTGTACAGCGCCTAACATCTTCCACACGCGCAGGAAAATTATCTGGTCTACTGTGTGTGTGTGTGTGTGTGTGTTTGGGAGCGTGCCCTTGTATGTAGATTGTACCCTGACTATTTCCCTGTGAACAGCGTGTGGGCGTGTCCTGTCTCAGGTCATTATCAGTGAATGAAGTGTGGCAGAAAGACTGTATCTCTCCTTAGATTCATATGGATTACATAAACTGAGAACATTTATTTTTGATTAAGCTTTCTACAGTTAAAAGTAGACGCTTTAAGCTTTCTATAGATATATATGTATAGATATATAGATATATGGATGTGTGTGTTCATTTTAGTTCATTTTAGTAAAAATCTTCAAAAAGATTTTCGGGAGACTGAGACGGCAGAAAGCGCACCCTGTTTATTTTCTTTATTTTACAAAAGCACAATGTTTTATTGATGTCCCTAAACCTTTCAAGTTGGCAGTTATTAAACCTCTTCTTAAAAAATCTAATTTAGACCCAAATGATATAATAAATTACATACCAATTTCAAACCTTCCGTTTATATCAAAGATATTAGAAAAGATAGTATTAGCCCAAATATGCACATTCTTGCAGGAAAACGATATCCTCGAGGAATTTCAGTCAGGTTTCAGGCCCCATCATAGTACAGAAACTGCACTAGTTAAAGTTGCAAATGACTTGTTTTTAGCTTCGGACCAAGGCTGCATCTCAATTCTTGTCTTACTTGATCTTAGTGCTGCATTCGACACTATAGATCATGATATTCTCATAGATCGCTTACAAAATCACATTGGTATTCAGGGACAAGCGTTAAAATGGTTTAGATCCTACCTGTCTGATCGATTCCATTTTGTAGATCTGAATGGAGAACAGTCTGGTGTAATGCCAGTGAAATATGGGGTGCCACAAGGGTCAGTTTTAGGACCTCTGCTGTTCTCAATATACATGCTTCCCTTGGGTAACATCATTAGAAGACATGGGATTAGTTTCCATTGTTATGCTGATGATACTCAGTTATACATTTCCACAAAACCAGACGAAATACCCAAATTGTCTAGACTAACTGAGTGTATTCAAGATATAAAAGATTGGATGACCGATAATTTCCTTTTACTAAATTCAGATAAGACAGAGATATTACTTAGTGGCCCAAAAACCAGTACTCACCAGCTCTCACAATTCAGCCTGCGTTTAGAAGGATGTACTGTTACCACCAGCTCGACAATGAAAGACCTGGGTGTAATATTAGACAGTAACTTATCCTTTGAAACTCATATCTCCAACAACACAAAAACAGCCTTTTTCCACCTTAGAAATATTGCCAAGCTTAGGAATATTTCATCTGTATATATATATATATATAATGAACACAACCCTCCCATTTTTATCTGGGCTTGGGACAGACACTTCACTCAGTGGCTGGGAATCATACGCAGCCCTTTCGCATGGCAGACGAAAAACCTACCACTGAGCCACCAGTGCTCTGGCTCTTTAGCGTGCCCAGATTTATAAAGATTATACTTATAGCGTCATGCGAAGACCATGCAATCCACCATCTTGATCAAAACAATTCAATGTGGGCAGTTTACATGTGCATTGATGACGTCAGACACAAACTCGCTAGGCTGAAAGATTTTAAGTTGGTGGAACTTTAAGGAGACAGTTACTGTGGCTTAAAATATCAAATTTGTTCAGCTAATTTGAAAAGTGTCATTTCTAAAAAATCATAAATACCAAAAAGTTCTAAAGACTCATCAAGGTCTATTAATTTGAACTAATTGTAATTGTTTAAGTTAACAGAACTCAATATGTTTAATTACTTTGAGCATTAGGGTTTTACAGTGTGGTTCAACTCTCTCACCATCAATATTGAACAGAAATAAATGTTAATATTATCCAGGACATTGGATATGCTTATTGAAATGATGCCACAGAGAGTGTGTAACTTGTACAAGCCTCCAGAGGCAGTGTTATAATCTGGAGTTGCGTTAGTTTGTCAAAGTTGTTGATGTCTAGGTTTAGCAACATTAGGTGGAAATAAAATGACTTGAATGGACTGAACAACCAGATTATCACATACAGTATATAGAGTTTATCTTCTCTGATGCCACAACCATATCACGGGAAACAAATTGTGAAAGAGTGGTTCTGGGGAATCATTTTCACAAATAAACTGGACATCAAATTGGGCCTAATCAAAGTTAAAGGTGACTGAATGACGTGGATTCAGTGGTAGTGTGTTTTTTTTTTTCCCCTCAATAAAATTGCCCGAGCCACTTATCTGACGAGCACGACGTGACCACAACTGAGCCAATGGTTCTCTCTCGCGCGCTTGGAGACTTTCTCCCTCTGGTGACTTTCCAAACCCTCTTGACAACAAATCTCTTGGGAAAAGCAACTATCAACAAATCTAGAGACTTTTTTTATTCAGAACTTTTGTAGACTCAAACGTAAAAGTATGTTTCGCTCTGCAGTTACTGTCTTCAACAAACAGCGGGTGCTATGAGCCCCTTTCCCATCCCAAAGCACTCACGGACTCACCGTAGCCTCTTGCATGGTGCTGGTTGATAAACGTGATAAAACTGGAAGATACTGTATGTATGTATTTTGGACTGGGAATTATGTGATGTGTAGTTCCCAGCACCTGGTTGTCAGATCTATTCAGACAAAGTCAATTTTACCTTTTTAAAGTATATTTTCTCCTAAGAACATAAATATGAATTACTTTCTAGTTTTAAGTTAGTGTTTCTATGGGAGTACATTGCCATGGTTACCTTTTTTAAATGTGTTTAACTGAACATTAATTGTTTTAATATTTAACCATTACACTGTATTATAGTATTTAGTATTTTATATAAGTCTTTAGAGGGTAAGAATTTAATGGTGTCCGTTAAAATTATGCAAATTAGCCGATGACATCATTTAGCAACTTCTAGCAACTTTTAGGACAGCCAAAAACTACTTTCCTTACTGAGTAGTTGGTTGTAACACTGATTATGGGTAATCCTTTCCCATGCTCCATATGTCTTAGTGCGCATATGCCACTCGTACAGTCAACATCCGTGCACACGCATACTGATTATTATAATATTGTGACCATGCGTGTGTGTGCACACATAAAGTATTTTTTTATTTTGTGTCCAAAGTTTTATATATGATAGATAGATCACTTCCTGGGTGTGGCCTTCTAAAGACTTTTTCCCTGATGTGTCAAATTCAGCACATACAGCACTATTATACGGAATCCTTTCAAAGCTGTGTTGAAATGTGTGAAATGGCTCTACAACTGTACAACTTAGTCTACACAGTGAGATATATACCACTGATTCTCACTGTAGCGACAGGTAATTTATTTACATCAGTACATTCATTTATTTATTCATTTATTTATTCATTTATTTATTTATTTATTTGTTTGGTATTAACATTATTATACTAAATTTAATCCTAATGTCTTTGTGTATTAGATTAGAATGTTTTTGGTATTACAAAAAATTATAATTTTGAGGTTGTTTCTATATCTACATAATGACTTTATCTATATTTTTCTATACAGCAGGCAGTTTTGCAGCTAAAATTGGACCAAAAGATGAAGATTCCAAGATTCTCGGGAAGGAAATAAACCCTGTTACTTTAAAATGTTTGTATGAGTCAAGCAGTGATTACATTTGGATTTACTGGTACAAAAAATATTCTCACAGTCCACCGCAGTTTTTGCTGTATAAAGGTGCAAAGTCATCGAGTTCTGATTCTTTCAATCCCTCTGGAAAGCGATTCAAAGCAGGAACAACATCAGACTCCACTGAACTGACGATCAATGATCTGCAGATCTCAGATTCCGCATTGTATTATTGTATTCTTAGGGAAGTAGCACAGTAATAGAAAGTCAAAGACAGACTAAACAAAAACCTAAACATGAAAAAGGAGTTAAATTATATACAGTGCATCAAAGTTACTTCCTTTACCATCTAATCAGTTAACCACACAAACACAAACAACATTTGTGGTAAAATATCCAACTGCAGAAACTGAAAATATAAATGAGGATGGGTTGTATGAAGTGTTACTGGTTCATGGTGTTTGAAATTAAATTAATTTGTACTTGTTTTCCTCCAAGACTGGTTCCAATTTTATTTACATTCATACAGTATTTACAAACATAAATTACAATGTATCAAATATTATTTGGAGAAATTTGTCATCAGTCAATCACAAATGACTACACTAGGATGTTTATATACACACAATTATTTCATCAACGTTGTCAACCAATTTCTGACATAATAACAACTAAATGGCTTTTATGATACATTAATAAAATTAATTGTATTTTAATTGTATTAAACAACAGCTTATTTAATATATTTCTTCCTCAGTGCCACATATTAATGTCTGTATTCTAAAATAAATTGATTACTTATTCATTACAAACACATTGCTAAAGCTGTACAGTCCTGCACTGTAACCCCTAATGCTTAAATAATTAAACATATTGAGTACTGTTAACTTAAACAATTAGTTCAAATTAATAAACCTTGGTGAGTATTTAGAACTTTTTTGGTATTCATGAGTTTGTAGAAATGACATATTTCAAGTTAGCTGAACAAGTTTAATATTTTAAGCCACAGTAACTGTCTCCTTAAAGTTCCACCAATTTAAAATCTTTCAGCCTAGTCTGACATCATCAATGCACACATAAACTGCCCACATTTTTTTTTTTTAATCAAAATGGTCAAATGGCAGGTTGGCATGTTTTCATTATAACACAACATAACATATAAGCCCAGTATTCTATAGGTTCCCTGGTGCCACCTGAGCAGCTCTGTCATCTGATTGTTGACGGTTTGGTGCTATCCTATTTTTGGGATGTTACTGCAATTAATGTTCCATTAGATTGTTAGTGTTTTATGAAAGTATGGCAGCTGTTATAAGTTGTTCCGTAATACAACGGATGTATTACATATTTACTGCCTCTGGAGTGGTCTTTAAGGGTCACTAAATGGGAAAATAGGGCTGCTATTCATTATGGTATAACATCTCGTTGTAGTAACATGACTAAATGGGATTCATGAAATCGATGTAAACATATAGGATTAACATCAGGGAATAAATTTTGTATAGCATGAATAGTTGAAGTTCAACAAAAAAATTAAGTTAAATAGAAATATCTAAATAATGTTCAATCAAAGTTAGGTGTTCACGTTAAATGAACACAAATATTTCAAGTTGGTTTAACATCATCCAATGTTGTTAAGATAATGTGGTGTAATCATGTGGAAGCACTATCCACTACTGAATCATCTTCAACCAAAGTGCAATTTTTTTGAGTGTATGCAACTCGTGTTTAATTAATAAAATTAATTTCCTGTTAAAAATGGCATTGCATGTGTTGTGTTTTTTTGAAAGTGTTAATATTTTTGTAAAATAATTATATAATTTTATTTGCAACAGGGCACTGGTGGCTCAGTGTTAGGTGTTTCATCTGCCATGTGAAATGCCTGGGTTCGATTCCTGGCCAGTGCCCAAACCCCAGCCACCAGATGCAGTGCTGGTCCCAAGCCCGGGTAAAATGGGAGGGTCGCGTCAGAAAGGGCATCCGGCATAACACCTGTGCCAAGCTTGTGCGCACAGATGGGATTGTTTGCGGGAACGGCCGAAAGACCAACAACAGCTTATTTAATTTGCAACAACTTAAAAAAAAAAAAAAAAAGTTAATTAACTAAAAGATTCGTGATAATTGCTATTAAATGAGTAATCAGTAATGCAAGTAAAAAATATGAATGAGTACAACAAACTCAAAAACTGATACTGTAGTTCTGTTTACTTAATATTGGAAACATCATTACTTACAAAAATTGATGTAACTGATTACCTCAAATTTTTGGAGTCTTGCCAACTTATTTGGGTTTATAGTGTACTGGATTTTTTTTTTTTTAAATCTCTTTTCCAGTATTAGGGTAGAGTAGCTTGCATTTCTACTCCCGCTGACTTGGCCAATCAGACCCACTAAGCTCTTAATTGGGTACAGCCTCAAGTGGAAGTTCCTTCTGACTGGCCGGCATTCCTGGCAGCCTTTTTTTCTTTTTTCGGTGGGAGGATCCTAAAGGCTGGCTCTTCGTGAGTGGGAGCGGGAAAAAGCCTGAGATCTGATTTGGGCCTGTTTCCCTGCTTCTGGGCCAAGGAGGATTGCCACCTTTGATGGAACTATGGGGCTCCCACATTAAGGCTACAACTACCACTCAGCTGGGAGGGCCTAAGACTATCATGTGTTTCCTCCGAACCATGTGATGCCAGCCGACCGCATCTATTCGAGCTGCTCGCTCACACACCGTTGGGGGCGGCGTAACACACTCGGAGGACAGCGCTATCCACTCCTTCCGCCTGCGTGAACTCACAGACGCCCCTGATTGGCTGTAGAGCTGTGATTCATGCTGGAGCACTAAGTACCTCTCATCCCTCCCCTCTGAGAGAGCTCGGCCAATCAGCTCTCTCTAGACCTCCGGCTGCGAGAGGTTACAGCATCACCCGGGATTTGAACTGGCGATCTCTAGGGTGAGCACTTTACCACTGCGTCACTTGGAGGCCTGTTATAGCAGGAAATTTTGAAGGAAAATGTCAGATCTCAAAATGTCTCCTAAGACAACCCTAAGCACTCAAGTGATTTCTGGCTGTGGGAAGGTCATCACAGAGGCATTAGTTGCAGAAGTTGCAACAAATTATTTTAAAAAACACACACACACACACACAAAAAAAAAACACATTTTCAGAAGTCGCAAAAACTTTATTATTTTTGATAAAATATTTTTATTAAAGCATTATTAAAAATAATGCGATCATTTCTGCCTCTTACCCATAAAACAGCTGGGCTCTAGATCTAATGTACACTCAAACAGCTGGCTGGGCATTGACAGGACCCAGGCCAATCTGTGACGCGTCTCTCCCTGATCCATGCACGAAATGTGATCTCTGCGATGACTCAGTGAATGACACCCCACGTCATTAACACTCTTTTGCGCTGTTCTAATAAGTTGGATGCAATATGCTGTATAGTCCTGCCAGGGGGAGAACTGAATGCTTGAGTTAACTGCAGTGTCAGGGACAGCCTTATAGACATCCTGCGACTTGCAGCTCTTGCATTGTCAACATACACTCACCTAAAGGATTATTAGGAACACCATACTAATACGGTGTTTGACCCCCTTTTGTCTTCAGAACTGCCTTCATTGTATGTGGCATTGATTCAACAAAGTACTGAAAGCATTCTTTAGAAATGTTGGCATATTGATAGATAGCATCTTGCAGTTGATGGAGATTTGTGGGATGCACATCCAGGGCACGAAGCTCCCGTTCCACCACATCCCAAAGATGCTCTATTGAGTTGAGATCTGGTGACTGTGGGGGCCATTTTAGTACAGTGAACTCATTGTCATGTTCAAGAAACCAATTTGAAATGATTCGAGCTTTGTGACATGGTGCATTATCCTGCTGGAAGTAGCCATCAGAGGATGGGGACATGGTGGTCATAAAGGGATGGACATGGTCAGAAACAATGCTCAGGTAGGCCGTGGCATTTAAACGATGCCCAATTGGCACGAAGGGGCCTAAAGTATGCCAAGAAAAGATCCCCACACCATTACACCACCAGCAGCAGCCTGCACAGGGGTAACAAGGCATGATGGATCCATGTTCTCATTCTGTTTACGCCAAATTCTGACTCTACCATTTGAATGTCTCAACAGAAATCGAGACATCAGCAGACAACATTTTTCCAGTCTTCAACTGTCCAATTTTGGTGAGCTCGTGCAAATCCTATTTGTAGTGGAGATGAGTGGTACCCGGTGGGGTCTTCTGCTGTTGTAGCCCATCCGCCTCAAGGTTGTGCGTGTTGTGGCTTCACAAATGCTTTGCTGCATACCTCGGTTGTAACGAGTGGTTATTTCAGTCAAAGTTGCTCTTCTATCAGCTTGAATCAGTCAGCCCATTCTCCTCTGACCTCTAGCATCAACAAGGCATTTTCGCCCACAGGACTGCCGCATACTGGATGTTTTTCCCTTTTCACACCATTCTTTGTAAACTCTAGAAAGGGTTGTGCGTGAAAATCCCAGTAACTGAGCAGATTGTGAAATACTCAGACCGGCCCGTCTGGCACCAATAACCATGCCACGTTCAAAATTGCTTAAATCACCTTTCTTTCCCATTCTGACATTCAGTTTGGAGTTGAATTGGAGACCAGGAGATTGTCTTGACCAGGACCACACCCCTAAATGCATTGAAGCAACTGCCATGTGATTGATTAGATAATTGCATTAATGAGAAATTGAACAGGTGTTCCTAATAATCCTTTAGGTGAGTGTATTTACATAATGAAATCAAACTTGTCATCTTGGACGATTCTGTGTTTTTGGAAAGAACACAATCACTCACATGCTTCCAAATTAATTCTCACATAAATTAAGGAAAATTATTTTTCTTCTCTTTAATTCAAATGACAGTCAAAATATGTACCTTGCTGTAGTTGACAATGGTGCACAAAACAGCATTGTTTTTAAATAAAGAAAGGAATAACTCTGCTAAGCCTACAGTGATGTGGATTTTATGCCAAAACATGAGCAATTAAGAATAAGTGCTTTTACACAGTGTTTCACAATATACTGTACAGCAATATAGGCAAATTTCAGGCCAAAAAAGAGTCTGTTTCTCTTGAAAAATAGACCTAAATTCACACGTATTTTGTCTTATATCCTAAACGTTGTATTCTGTACGTAGTATAAAAAGAATAACATTTCAGCCATCGTGTTCTGTACTGTAAATATGTATGGCTAAATGGCTATGGCTATCCTGAAGCAGATGGTCCCCATTCAGGACTTTGTCCAATTGCATTGGGCAAATACATGTCTATTAAAATGCTTATACTTTTCTCAAGTAGTAATAAATTTATACCAAACGTTACAGACAGAAGACAAGTACATATAGAGAAGAAAAAAAATCAATAAAATCAATGTTTATTTATTCATTCATTTTTTTTCTCTAGAAATCCCCAAGACTTTGAAATAATAACATCATTTCTGTCTCTTACCCAACAGGAGATGGAGGCCCTGGATCCACTGTACACTTACTAAAGATATTGGATAGATTAAATACATTAAGTAATACACTGGATGCAGTGTATTGATCAGAAACAATGCAATAGTTCTGTGGTGTGTACAGTAAGTGACATATCTGACACTGATTATGTGAATTAATGATCTGTGGGAGGTTATGCTTCTGTACAACAGCAGCACTTCCTGAGTGTAGCATTCTAGAGACATGGTCCCCTAATGTGTAAAGTTCAAGACGTATTGTATACCAATATTATAGAGGAATCCTCACAGTATTGTTTAGGAATGGCTCTCCTATACTACCTACTGTATATAGTCAGATACACACCACTGATTCTCGCTGTAGCAACAGGTAATTTCTGATTTTTATTGTATTACATTATGAATTTATAAATTAATGCCTTAAATAAACAGTTTATTAGGTTATTGTTTTGGATATTACAAAAATTGTTATCTACATTGTATCCATATTCCAATGTACAGCAGGCAGTTTTGCAGCAAGAATTTGGCCGGAGGATGAAGATTCCAAGATTGTCAGGAAGGAAACCTACACTGTTACTCTCAAATGTTCATACGAGTCAAGCAGTGATTACATTCGGCTTTACTGGTACAGACAATATCCTAACAGCGCAACACAGTTTTTACTGTATAAAGGTGCAAAGTCATGGAGTTCTTCTGATTACAATCCCATGGGCAATCGATTTAAAGCAGAAACAGCCTCAGACTCTACTGAACTTTCTATCAAAGCTCTGCAGTTCTCAGATTCTGCATTGTATTATTGCACTCTTAGAGAAGGGGCACAGTACTAGAAAGTCAAAGAAAGACTGTACAAAAACCTGTAGGTGAATTTTTTTTTTATTATTATTTAGAGATACTTCCTTTACCAACTTATCATTTAACCACAGACAAAAATATGTGTGGTAAGATATGCAACTGAGGAAACTAAGAATAAAAATAAAGATGGATTGTATGGAGTGTTACTGTGCATAGTCTTTGAATTTAAATTGACTAGTTTGTTAAGCAGTTTTTGTACACAAAATTAAAATGTACTGTATGAGGTGTTACTGGGGCATAGTGTTTACAATTAAATACATTTTTTTATATATATATTTTATAAAGTCTGTACAAACATAAATTAACATTTGTTGAAAATTATTTGGAGAGATTTGTCACCAATCAAAACATTTAGAAATGTTTTAAACTACAGTAGAGTAGAATTAATACGTACAGTATACAATCAAAAGTCCTGTTTTGACTTGAACACCTCCCCCTTTACCTTACATCAATGCCTGGCCTTACTCATGCTACTACTACATTTTAATAGTCTGGGATTGATACATTCAAATACAAATCTTATCATTATGGAGGCCTATAAGGTATGATATGAGATTGAAATTCTCAATATTAGATAATGATTTTATATATAATTGTATGTTTCTAAGTTAAATATTATTTTCTCATATTTATACCACAGTCCTTTCCATTTGACTACAATTTAAATGGCAGTTTCCCCATATGAGGCTGAACATAATCCCAGGAAACTGCAGGAAGAATATTTCAGCAACACTGTTTGCATTGTCATATGATTATCAATTCAATACAATTTTATTTTATTTATATAATGCAATGATTTTTACAATGATAATTGTAAAGCGAAAAGGCAAAGCAGCTTGACAGAATAAAAAGAAATGGAATTCTTGAGAGGAAACTGAACAGGAAATCCATCTTCGTCTGGGTGATAACGGATAGCAGGGATTGTTGCAACTGGAATTTTAACATGACAGATGATGTATATAAGTTAAAGTTACATTTACCTAGCTTTTATGTTATATTTTTATATTTATATAATCAACATTATACAGTACCAGTCAAAAGTTTGGACACACCATCTTATTTAATAGGTTCTCTTTATTTTTACATTGAGTGAGTGAGTTCACTCACTCACTCACTCATCATTTATACCGCTTAATCCTGTATTCAGGGTCACGGGGGCCTGGAGGCTATCCCAGGAGACTTGGGGCACATGGCAGGGTACACCCTAGACAGGGTGCCAATCCATCGCAGGGCACAGGCACACACACACACATACACTCACTCATTCACACACTACGGGCAATTTGGAAACGCCAATTAGCCTAACCTACATGTCTTTGGACTGTGGGAGGAAACCGGAGTACCCGGAGGAAACCCACCAAGCACGGGGAGAACATGCAAACTCCATGCACACAGAGACGTGAATCAGACCTGGCCGGGAATCGAACCCAGACACTGGAGGTGACAGTGCTAACCACTACACCACCGTGCCACCCAGTTCAATTTGATTAAATTTTTAACAAAGATGATTGTCTCAAGAAAATTTGTGGAAGTGTGTATGAGATGTGAGAAAATGTGTATAAATCATAATGCTCATCAGTGACATAAGTGTCACTGATGAGCAAGCCGAGGGCAACGGCGACGGTGGCAAAAAAAAAAAAAACTTCCTTAGATGACAATAGAAAGAATCTTGAGAGGAACCAGATTCAGCAAGGAACCCATCCTAATTTGGGTGATAACGGATAAATGGGTACAATCTATGTCAAGGTAAATGATTTATCTACAGGTGACAGATGAGTTGTTGGTCTTCCTTTCCTATGTCCCCATGGCAGCCAGTTTCATCAAAGTGTTTGATGGTTTTAAGTAGGGATACTTTAAAGTTCTTGAGATTTTTTTGTGTTGACTGACCTTCATTTCTTAAAGTAATGATGGATTGTCGTTTCTCTTTACTTAACTGGTTCTTATTTCTTGTTATTTGTATAGTTGTAAGACACATTTAGAAGGCAAGAAATGTCACAGATTACCACACCTGTGAATCTGAGTGTGCCAAGCTGTCATCAAAGCAGAAAAATACACACAGAGAAAAATAGCTACTTTGAACTGCATTTATGTAAAATATAACACATATTCTGGGTTGTTTAACACTTTTTTGTTTACTACATAATTCCATATTAAATATGCATATACCTATAAATATATTCATATATTTTCATTATGCATATTCAGTATTTTTAATTATGTGTAAAGGTTAATGGGGAGATATTGTCATGAGTCTAGCTGGTGGAACTGGCTGGCTAGACCGGCTGATATACTTGCCGTGGGCATATAGGGCAGGCTTTAACGCAGGGGTGTGCAAACAGAAATAGTCTTTATTTATTAACAAAACTCAAAAAACAGACACAAACAAACAAAGAAACTAAAACAACAAACTCAAACTATAATTAGGGCTCAGGGCTACACACAGACTAAGAACTAAAACAGGGAACTGAGCGCTGAAACAGGGAACTGATACAGGAGCTAACATAAGGAAACATGGAGCTGGAGCTAACTAAAGACACATAGGGGAACTAGAGACAGGACAGGACAAGACAGGAACTAGAGACGGGACGGGACCCGAGACGAGACAGGACCAGGGACACAGAGACTAGAGACAGGGCCAGGGAGACGGAGACTAGAGACAGGGCTGGTTAGTTGGGTTAGTAGATACACGGAATACAGAGACGCTGGATGCTGACCTAACCGGGTTAATATCTAATGGAGTTAGTACTGACCTAAAAAGGGAACAGAACACAAGAAGCAAAGCACACATGAGGCTATTCCAAACTAGCGGCTAACCTACTAGTGACCAGAACCACTAGCAGTCAATCCCACTAGAGGCTAGCCTACTGGAGGCTAACCCTACTAGCAGCCTAGGCCTACTAGCGGCTAACCCTGCTAGCGGCTAAGCACTCATGGGGTTACAAACATCTAAACAGAAAAGGGATACCACAGACAAAGAACTACACAAGAAGGCCGACACTGGGGATACACAGAAGGAGACACAGCCTACCTAAACACTGAACAAGGCAGCTCCATGAATCCACAAACACAAGGAATCTAAAGAAAACTAATAATAGAGCCCTCTAGAAAAACAAAGGTAAAACAATATTACTAAAATATAAACTCAAAGAAACAAAAACAAACAAAAAGGAATGCCCACATGCCAGTAATATACAAAACCTATACACAAACAATGCTCGACCCAGTTTCCCAGAACAAACTGCTATTTATAGAAACTTTAATGAGCCACCTCGGTTCAGGTGAGCACTCATCACCTGACCGAGGTGCCTTCTGGGAAACTGAATCGACCAACAAAAACTACAAACAGACAGACATGAACACAGTGCCCTCTAGGGGAGATTCTTAACAGATGTTTTGCACAGTATGTGTATTTAGAAAGTGTTTTTTAGACATTCAGTGAGCGTATATAAAAAAAATATATATATATATATCTAATGCTGGATTTGCATCAAGACTGAAGACTGATTGTGATTTTGTGTAAGTCAATCTTTTTATTGCTTGTTTATCAAATGGCAACCATACTTTTTTCGCAAGATGGAGCTATTGACATGTTTACACACATTCTTACTGACTGTCTATGAGGACAGATTATTTACCTACGTATGTGTATCTTAATATATTTGCTTTTTAAAGTTATTTTATTAGTTGTTTATCTAATTAGACTGTTAAACTGATCCACATGGACTTGAAGTTAGCTACAATCATAGCTTGTATCACACGCCAAAGGAAAATAATTCTTTGGACTGGCAATTTCTATTAACTTTATTAACTTACTGTATATTAATGTTTTCATCTCTATGTCAAAATCATGTTTACATTTTTGTTGTTATTGTTGTTATTGTGATGATGTTTTATTTATTTGCATATATTCTGTTTTACCAGCCACAGTCTTTCTAATACTGTAATTTGTTGTCTGGAAAGAACAGACACTGGTGTTTTGCAAGTATTATACAAGTCAAGCACAATAACATTTAGCCTTTCTAAACGGTGGGTAACATTTAAAAGGCATTACGTTTTCAATGACTTCATATTTTATCAATGTTCCGTTTCAATTTCCAGTCTTTGACAGTAGAGTAAATTTATATTTCTGAATTTCTGATTGTACTTGAATAATCTTCATAAAATGTTGATTACCTTTAAGAATATTAAAAATGTTTATATTGTTAGAGTTGGTGTAAAAGGTGAGTACTAGAATTCATCCCCAACAAAATGTCCCAACAAGGTTATGTAGCATTTGTATGCACAAATTGTTTACAAAATTTGGTTAAATAATTGTTCATTTCCTAAAATATTTACATATTGTGAATAATATTTCATGAATTTATTTATGCAAAAATTTGTTCACATAATTGAAGGGTCTTTTATATTAGAATTGTTTAACATGTTCAATGAAACATCTAACCTAAGCAGTACGAGATGAGGCAGTGTTGTGATGAATATGAATAATTATGAGTGGGTGGAGCCACCTACATCTGAAGAGATCAGACACAGTGTCAAACACCTAAAACTGACATTTATTTCCGAAGCTAAAGGTTTGAATTAAATACACTCGGAATAACAATGTTACTGCTCTTCTTGATGTTTTTCACTAAGTTTGATATCGGTAAGTCATATTCATAGGTACAGACACGGAGAGAGATTACATATATCATTATACAATATACCATTATATTATTATACTGTGTTAATAGCAGAAGCTGCGGACAACAGCATCAACCCAGACCAGACCACCGTATCTGTACCTGAAGGCAGCAACACCACACTGTCCTGTACATATACTGTAGCAGCTTATACTCTCCTCTGGTCTCGTCAAAAACCTGGATCAAGACCTGATTTTCTGCTGCTGATTGATGAAGCTGGTGGAGGTACCATAAAGGCTCAACCACCTTATCCACAATTCTTTATTAAATTTGACAAGACAAAAAAGAAAGTGGATCTGCACATCTCCTCTGCTACTGTATCAGACTCTGCACTGTACTACTGCGCCCTGACGCCCACAGTGACAGGAAACCCAGCTACAATGTACAAAAAGCACTACACATGACAACGCATGCCTTTTTCGCAAGATGGAGCTATTTTCCTTTTTTTTTTATATTTTAACCACCTATCTATAATGACAAATTGCTGAGTTGCTAAACCTCCAGAACAAGATCAACTGTGCAATTATTAAAAAATAAACAAAAAGGTCTGTAGGCATACACATTCAGTTATAGATCCATGCTGAATTTTATAATGCTATCCATTATTTTCATGGATAAAATCATGAACTATAATTGCTATTATAAATGTACAAGACCGATAAAGTGTATTGATCAGAAAGTGTCAGGGTTGTGATCAAAGTATTCAAATACGGTACTTAATTAGAGATACCATATGTAAAATATGAGTTTAGTAAATGTAGGTCCATTGACATTTGAACTTAACTTTGCATAGGGTGCAAAAGTATTTGCATTCATATGTACTTAAGCATCAAATATATTGTACTAGCTTACTGTAGCCTAGTAAAGTCATGGTAAAAGTATGTAATGCAGAAATGCATTATGTAACAATTATGTGAAAATTTACAATGTAAAGATTATTCATGGTAAAATGTAAGTTGTTCAGAATTATATAAATGACCTGACATCACAAGAAATAAAAATTAACAGTTGAGAACCACTAACTAACCTTATGCTACTGTAAGTTCACCCCAAAACAGCAATTTAGTATTATTTTACAAATATTCACTTATTTAAAAAAAATCATAGCACCTTCATTACCTCATGTTTACTCCAAAAGTTCCTAATTGGTATCAGCTTCTAAATTATACTCTTATGTATATTATACTGAAATCAACAGTTTTTGCAATTTAATTTTTATTATATCTTCCACTTTTGTCTTTTTTTCATCTAAAAACAACAATTCAGATTCATCTGGAGTATTCAATTAAGGTACGTTATCATGGCTAGCATGGAGCTCATTCAGTGTGTTGAGTGCAAGATTAGTCATACTGATCAGTCGAAATGAATGGACTTGCACTTCATGTATCCAACTGGTTTGCTCTCCTTGGCAAGTGAAGCACCCACTGAGAAATCTGAAAGTTGAGGAATGTGTTAAACACCTCTAGTTTAGAATAATAATGCCTTGAATGTTCAACTAGGTCCATAAACAAGCTTCAGTAAGTCCAAACCAGTGGCAAACCAGAGTCCGCACTACAACCAGAAGATGAGCATTGCACCCCTATCTTATCTATACTGCTTTGGCTCCCAGGGAAATTTCACATTGATTTTAAATTACTACTATTGACCTATAAAGTACTAAATGGTCTCATGCCAGAGTACCTAAGTGAACTGCTAGTGTTTTATGATCTGCTAAACCTACTTCTGATTAAACAAGCAGTATGCTTGTCAGTATCACATATTATGAAAAGTATAGCAGGGGGCAGAGTTTTATTTATTTATTTATTTTTACAAAGCCCTAAAGTTATGGAATAGCCTTCCAGTTAATGTTTGTGACTTAAGGATGAAACAATGTTTATTTAGCCTTTTGAGAATAGATTTGCCGTAGGTAAAGGAACAGATCTAGGGCACTCATGGATGTACACTATTAACATAATTACAAGCTTTAGCTGGTATACAGATGGCCTCACATTTGCCTCTAAAATACTCTGATATACAGAGGAGAAGAGTTCATGGTCAACCTATTTACTGCAATTTTCCCAGATCCTATGGCTGCAAAATATAAATGAATCATCGCCCAAATCATCACCCCTCGACCACTGTGCTTGACAGTGGGTATGAGGTGTTTCTGCTGACATGCTGTGTTTGGTTTTTGCCAGACATGACCAGAGGATAAAAAACACCACTTTGCTCTAATCTGTCCATAGAATATTGTTGCAGAATTTTTGTGATTTTGTGACCCTTTGTTGTGATTCCATGTTCTTTTGAAACAGAAGCGGCAGTCCTTCCAAACAATCCATACTTGTTCAGTCTTCTTGTAATTGTCATGGACTTCCTATTGTAACATGCCCATTGAGTCCTTAAGGGTCTGAGATATATTTTAATTTATTTTTTTGTATTTATCTGAGCATTGTATTGAAGAAATAATTTTCCTTGCTGTAGAATGTTGAACTCTAAATTGTTTAGAAATTGTTTTATAATCCTTCCCAGATTGATGTGCAGCAACAATTGCTTCTCTAAGACAATTTCTGATGTCATTCCCTCTTGCCATTGTGTTAACACACACCTGAATGCTCCAGACCAGCAAACTGCTTTTACTGCACATAGCGGATTCACAAAGCATAAACTGAGAAAAAAAGTGAAACTCCTGTGTCATTGATACAAAGTATGTTTCTTCATTGATCTAATGGAAATTTTTGATTTTCTATATGAAACTGTTATTTTTACTTTGCTTAAAAGAAAGCATCGCAGCCCTTGGATAAACTTAAATGTAATCCGTTCACTCAAAGGACATTTCTACTTCAAACCAAAAGTTCACCGTGTCACATGACCTCATGACGTAGCACTATCACGGACTGAATCACGTTCTGCTGGCGGCCATAGTTTTTCAAAGAAAACTCTATTAAACCAGGTAAGAAAGCAAACTCATTTAGTTTCTATGGTAAATTTATCTCTTCCATGTGCAAATTTATGACTTATGTCAGGAACAACCACTTTGTAGAACTTTGAGTTTTGTGTCCATGTTTGCTAGCTACCTATTGAGTTTTGAGTCCGTGTTTGCTAGCTAGCATGACTACTAACGTGGTTATTTTAAAAAACGCCGAAGTTTGTACGCTCAGACGAAAAACATGAAATTAATTATATGTAAGTACCGTTGGTTAACGATGTAAAAATTAATAGAAAAGTGATCTAAACACAGAACAAGCCAAATCTGGAATGAGTGCTGTATAGTGCACTGAAAAAAATTATTCTTTGGATCAACTTAAAAAAATTACTGCAATTTATTACAATTTTTTTTTTTCTTTCTCTCAAATCAAATGTTATGGTTCAATTTTGATTAAATACGAATATATTTTTTTAAGTTTCCCCAAAGCAAAAAAAATAAATAAAAATTCATCCATCCAAATAAAAAACAAAAGTTATTACAATGCCTTAGGCCAGTAAAACTTATTTTTCTACTTTGTAACAACTTGATTATATCACTTTAGAAAACCCTAAAATTTAACATTATATTTAAGTTTAGTTTTTACCTTGAAAGAAACAAATTACATTCAGAAATGAATGTAATTTTAGGTAAAAACTAGACTTAAATACAATGTTAAATTTTAGGGTTTTCTAAAGTGATATAATCAAGTTGTTACACTTGATTATATACATCATTTGCCAGATGCTCTTATCCAGAGCGACTTCTAAAAGTGCTTTAAAGTTTCTGCCAATTAATAGATCCTTACACTGGATTAAGGGGGTACTAACATTTACACATGACTATAAGTTCTCAACAGCTTTACATTTTGTGGTTCTGTTTAAAAGTATTGTTCCTTTTTAAATTTTTTGTTTTGATGTTAAAGGTTTTGAGGTAAAAAGGTTAGTACTGTAATTTATGCACAATACACAAACTGCCCCAAAAGAGTGATGTAGTGTTCAATTATTAAACTATTTAAATATTATCAATAATATTTCATGCATTCATTCATGTTAAAATGTATAAACTGTCTTGTAAATTAGAATGTTGCATTATAAATGACTAATGTCACTTTGCAGGTTCAAAGGCTTTACATTCTTTGTCAGATATATGACAGTTTATCATATATTAGGATAAAAAAATGTTAATTATTGAAAAAAGATGTCAAAGAAAATAAAAACGGAAAAATGTGTCCAACTTTTGCAATATGAGATGAAGCAGTTTTGTGATGAATATGAATAGATGAGTGGGTGGAGCTACTCACAGTACATGTAAAGACATAAGAGAGAATCTTAAACACACAAGAGAGACAGTTATTTTCAAAGCTAGAGGTTTGAGTTAAGCATACACAGGATAACAATGTTACTGCTTTTCTTGTTTTCTTTCATGATGTCTGATATTGGTAAGTCTCATAGAGTACATTGCACATAGAGAGACAGAGACTTACACATAGAGATTTCATTTATTATTATATTATTTTGTATATCAATATAATAAGTTGTAATAATATAAATATGTTGTGTTTATAGCAGAGGCAGCTGACAACAGCATTACACCAGAACAAACCACTGTATCTATACCTGAAGACAGTAACACCACACTGTCCTGCACATATACTGCATCGGTTTACAATCTGCACTGGTATCGACAAAAATCTGGATCAAAACCAAATTTTCTGTTGCTGATTGTTGAAGCCAATGGAGCTGTCACAAAGTCTCAAACACCTTATCCACATTTGTCCATTAATGTTGACAAGACAAAAAAGAAAGTGGATCTGCACATCTCCTCTGCTGCTGTATCAGACTCTGCACTGTACTACTGCGCTCTGCAGCCCACAGTGACAGGAAACACAACTACACTGTACAAAAACCATTACACATGACAAACTCTGAAATTGTCACAAGATAGAGCTACTTTATCTGCAAGTTTAAATTCACATACGTACTGTATAAACTGGCTGCCTGTTATGATAAATTGTACCGATGATATTTTCTCTATCTATATTTCTGTCTCTGGTGGCTTTTGGAACCTCTGCGAGGGGGGGGCATAAGCATGCTGATAAGGATCGTCTCACCTGTTTACATAACTCGAGCCTACAGCCGCATACATCTCTTCCTCATACTTTTCTTGCCATCTATCTGACAGAAAGAAGACTTCACGTTCATCTACTAATTCTACTACTTTCTTAAATATTCCTGCACTATATTAGTTAATTGTTTGCAATCACATTTGTAAAACATATCTGGCCTCACTGCATTAAAATGCTTACACTTAAAGAATATTTCATACATTTATTCATATTAAATTATGCTAAAATAAAAAGGGTCTTCCATAAACAAGAAAATAAATGAATACATACTTTTTAAATGAACATTATATACAGTATGCAAGCTTTTAAAAAAGAAAAAGAAAACGTAGGATAATGACCTGTCTGTCATGATTGTTGTGTATAAACATTTAAGGTGTTTGCTTTGCATGTAGCAAGATTTTTAATGCAGCATGTATCTCTACCAAATAATAATGTCAGCAAAAATTATTTGATTGTAAATTGTTTAAAAAGAACAATCATGATTCCCAACAGTCCTGAATTAACCACAAATACGAAATGGCCAAAGCAATCTCATTCATTAATCACAGTCTAGAGGTAAAACTCAACAATGTAAAAAATTTATGTCATCTGAAAGATGTGATAAGCTCAAATGTGCCACCATCATTGGACACAAGAGGAAACAAGTGCAGGTAAGACAGTGTTTTACAGTTCCCATGTACAGATGCTTTTCTTCCATGAGTTGGAAACAAGTTACCCATCGATTTAGAAGGATGAGGCATTTCACTTGCTGAATGTTCACAGGAACGACTGCAGTGGTCACCGAGTCACATCAGTCGGGATCATCATTCAGAGCTGTACAGCCTTCTTTAAAGCTTCTGCACCATTCAAATGTTTTACTGCAGCTAGGGGTCTTGTTAGCAGTGCTTGAAGTCTTCTGTAAATGTTAGATGTTGCCTTTATTCATGAGAAATTTTCACATTATGTTGTGTCAAACTTTCAAGCCTCTCAAAAAATTACTTTTTTTTCTAATGTGTAATTTGTCAAGTTCCTCTTTTTAATCAAATTCACCATGACTGTTAATTAGATTAAGTCCACCTAAAATTTTCTGTCTGACCCACTACAAGTACGTATACAGTAATTACCTTAGGGTCAGTTGTGTGCTTTTTATGTCTTATTATTTGTTGGAGAATAGCTAAGTTATGATTATAATATTTTTTTATGATTATGTGTCTACTAACATTGCTTATGTTACATATCTCTATCAGTCAACCATGAAAAATTCAGGAAAAATTCCACAATACATAATCAGTGTTATTGCTCGTGAAATAAATTAGAAGGTCAAAGCCAGTAATACCATGAACATGTATAAGTATGATGAAAGACAGGATGTGAGAGATGAACTACAAAAAAGATCAGAAAGTAGCAAACAAAGTAGAATGCAAGAACACTGGGCTTGGAAGGCATGCAATAATTTTGCAGTGAGGAGAGGTTTAAGTCAACCTTTTATGCCAGTAACCATCTGCAAGAGCTGATTGATAGAACCAATTGAAGATTAGGACTGAAAGTGCAGATGAAGAGACAGTGTGGGGTAAGGAAGCAATGGAGTGGTTTGTGACAGTTTCCCAAAGGAGCCACCTTTTGCTTTTGTGACAGCATGGCACACTCTTGCCATTCTCTCAGTCAGCCTAACGAGGTAGGCACCTGGAATGGTTTTTCAAAAATCCTGAATGAGTTACCAGAGGTGTTCTGGCTGCTTTTCTTTCACTCGCAGATCAACCAAAACCCAAGCCATCTCAATTGGAATTAGATTTGGTGATTGTGGAGGCCGGGTCATCAGCACTCTTCTTCTTAGATAATTACCTCTTACATAACCTAGAGGTGTGTTTGGGGCCATTGTCCTGTTGGAAACAAATGATTGTCCCACTAAGTGCAAACCAGATGAGATAAAATGTTGTAGTAGCCATGCTAAATTTGTGTACATTTTTATTAATATAGTAGCTAATATATTTCCCCTTGTTTACAGTATGTAGATCACAAACTGGTATTCACAATGTGGCTGATGTAAATATGTTAGATTCATGTGCAACTTTTAAAGTTATGTCAAAGTGCACATACAAAAAAGTAAAATTTTAAACTCTAGCAGAAACACAAAAAAATTGGAGAATAAACAAACCTGGCAGATTGTTTCGAACACAGACCTGAGTTTATGAAAACCTTGGGTGTGTGCCCATAGCAAAACAATTAAATTATAACACTCAGAAAGTCCTTTACTTTGGGGTAAAGTGATCGATGTGCCCTACATTTTTTTTGGCAGAACCTCAGTTTAATTGAATAATCCACAACTTTTCATGACCAGGTAAGACCTATTGACACCTGGCTCAGGTGAAATCAGGTTACACCAGAACTCCTATTGATGTGCCAGCTGTTCACACTTATACACTTAGATACCTCACACAAAAAAAACTTATTTTGAGAGAAACAAAAAAATAAGGCATGGTTTCTAAAACATTCATTGAAATACAATTTTAATGCACAAACACAAAATACAACACCGCAAAAATATGTTAGTATATTATTACTGAAATAAAGTGACTCATCACTGCTCATTTTGCATGGCGTTGCAAAGACAGCGTTTATTTAGCGAGTGTACTATATATTGGTGTTTGTTGTATTACTTGTGGAGTACTGTATGAGTGTGCCACAGGTTCACACAAACATTTTACATTTACTATAAGGCTTATTCACAACCACATTTCAGTCATTCACAGACAACATGCATTGTGCTATTTTGCTTGTGATCTGAGTATTTTATGAGTGAAATAAAGCTGCTCTCTTCAGTACACACTTTCACTTTGCACTTTTCAGCTCTCCTTCGATCAAAACACTGCTGATATAAGCAGCTTTATTTCAGTCATAATATACTCAGATCACAAAGTGAGGCAACTTTTGCAAAGCAAACAAAATGTAAAATAAAAAAAAAAAACAACAGAGCACAAATATTTATCTGCTGAATAAATGCTGTCTTTTTATAAAGCGAAAGCGTGCAGCGATGTGAGCAGCTTTATTTCAGTCATAAATGCACAGCCACATTCCAGCCATTCGTGGTCAAATAATTATTCAATGCAGGACACAAACAGCAAGAAAGCATGATGATTACCATTATTTAAAAATAAACTGGAGCGTTTCATGGATTCAGTGACGAGTCATTTTTATTTATTCAAGCTCATTCTGTTCTGTTGGACACAGACATTCATCAGCACATCACCCACCCACCCCACCCACCAAACAACACAGCAAAGTACCCCACACCATTACACCTCCTCCTTTATGGTGGGACTAACATGTTCAGGAAGAGTTTGCTCACTATCTCTACGTCTAACAAAGTCACACCGGTTAGAACCAAAAATCTCAAATTTGGACTCATCAAATAAAAGGACAATTTTCCACTGATCTATTGTCCACTCCTTGTGTTTCTTGGCGCAAGCAAGTCACTTCGGCTTGTTGCTCTCCTGAAGAAATCGCTTTGCCTCTATTCGACCATGAAGGCTGACCATGCTGTTATTTGAAGAATGGATGTTGAAATATTTCTGCTACTTGAACTCCAAGAAGTATTTATGTGGGTTCTAATTAGATGTGCTGTAAATCAGTGGTTTATTAGGCTGGTCACAATAATAAACTTGCAGCAAAAGTAGCTCTTGGTCTTCCTTTCCTAGGACGTTCCCATGGCAGCCAGTTTCATCAAAACGTTTGATGATTTTGAGTAGGAATACGTCTCGGGTTACTTGGCTGTAACCCTGTTCCCTGATAAAGCGGGAATGAGATGCTGCATGAAAACGCTATGGGAACATCTCTTTGTTGCCCGGTTGTGAAGCCTGTGCATGCTAAAACCGCCGAATACCTTCGACTTATAACCTCTGCCAGGCATGACGTCACCGAATAAGGTGCACCTGCAGGTTATAAATAGGAGTGAACCGGAAACATCCTCAGGTCAATTTTGTCTGAAGGACATCCAGGCACGCCAGTAGTGCGGCATCGGAACGCAGGATCTCGTTCCCGCTTTATCAGGGAACAGGGTTACAGCCAAGTAACCCGAGACGTTCCCTTTCAAAAGCTACACTCGATGCTACGTGAAAACGCTATGGGAACGAGAATACCAACGCCGCCGCACTGCAAGTGTCTGGAACCCCCAGGTTGTGTAGCGTGTGCGCACAAGCCGAGGAGTTCTCAGACCTAGCTCTGGGATGCTGACTCAAGGATCCACGAACACGGAGTAGCATTGACATCCAGACTATAAAATCTAACAAACGTGTGTGGAGAGGACCAGCCCGCCGCATCACACACCTGCTGCAGTTGAACGCCTCTTGCCAAGGCAATCGATGAGGCAATCCCCCTGGTTGAGTGAGCCCTGATTCCCAGAGGCGAAGTGTGACCACGCGCCTCATAGGCTAGGGCAATGGCATCTCTCACCCAGTGTGACAGAGTCTGTCTAGTGGCAGACCCCCATGGCAAATAAAGAACTGCTCTGACTTACGCCACTGGCTAGTGCGGTGGACGTAGATCCGAAGAGCACGTACTGGACACAGTAAGTGAAGTCTTTCCTGCTCCGGAGCTGTGAAGGCGGAGGACAGAAGGCCTCGAGAACAACTGGGTGCATGGTCGAGAATGGAACCTTGGGAAGATAGTTCGGGTGAGGATGCCGAATAGCTTTAGAAGTAATAGCCATAAGAAAAACCATCTTAAGAGACGGAAGCCTGACAGGCGCTGACTCTAGTGGTTCGAAAGGGGTGCCGGCCAGGCCTTCAAGTACGATAGTTAAGTCCCATGAAGGGACCGTCGCTCTAGTGGGCGGCTTCAACCATTTAGCTCCACGAATAAAACGGGCAACTAAATGGTGCTTGCCCACAGAAACCCCATCATTCAGAGCGTGACAAGCCGAAATAGCAGCTATGTACGTTCTGAGCGTACTAGGGCATAAGACCGAGGACAACTTTTCTTGCAGAAACTCCAGCACTGAAACAATCTGGCAGTGAACTGGGTCTACATGTCTTGCCATGCACCAATTTTCAAATACACTCCATTTGAGGGCATAAGTTCTTCTAGTGGAGGGAGCCCTGGCACTTAAAATGGTTTCAATTACGCTGGCTGAAAGCCCAGCATGTCTTAGTTGGTCCCGTTCAGGGGCCAAACGTGAAGGTTCCAGAGCTCGGGCCGGGGATGAAGTATTGTCCCCTGCGCCTGAGACAGAAGATCCCTCCTCACTCGAATCACACAGGGTGAGCCGTCGAGGAGAGATATTAGATCCGAGAACCACACTCTGGTCGGCCAATGGGGCACTATCAATAAGAGGCACAAGCCCTGTTGACGGACCCTCGCCAGGACTCCTGGGAGCAGAACTATAGGTGGAAATGCATAAAGGCGTAATCTGGGCCACATGTGGGCCATTGCGTCCAGACCCAGGGGAGCTGGATTGACTTCCTACTTCGGGGTGGAGTTTCCATTCCCCATGTTTTACAGCTTGTCTGGATAGCAAGTCTGCTCCTACATTCATATGCCCTGGAATGTAAATCGCCCTGAGGGACAGGAACTTTTCCTGTGCCCAAAGCAGAACCTCGTGCGCTAGCTTGTTCAAGCGGCGTGAGCGCAGTCCACCCTGGCGATTTATGTACGAGACTACCGCAGTCCTGTCCACCCGCACTAGGACATGGTAGCCTCTCAACTGCTGGAGGAAGTGTTTCAGAGCCAGAAACAGAGCCATCATTTCGAGGCAATTGATGTCCCACGCGAGAAGATGACCTCTCCAGCTCCCTTGTGCTGGACGGCTATCCAAGACCGCACCCCAGCCCGTGAGGGAAGCGTCTGTCGTTAGCATCTTGCGACGACAAGACGGACCTAGAGTGGGACCCAAAGTCAGAAACCGGGGTCTGAACCACATAGAAAGGGCGCGTAACCCTTATTAGCCTCTGGGGGTTGGCCCTTGAATGAAACCCCCTGGCTCGTAGCCACAGCTGAAACGCTCTCATGTGCAGAAGGCCCAAAGGTATCACTGCATAGCTGCCATGAGGCCTAAAGATTTCTGAAAGTGATGAACAGTGACCTTCTGGCCTAGTTTGATTTCCTTCAGGAATGGATTCGACACGAGCAGGAGATAACTGTGCCCGCATTGTGACCGAGATGTGCTCGGTCCGGTTTCATGGAAGTGGAGACCACGCCATTGAAACGCGGAGGACGATGTGCAAACTGAATCCTGTAGCCTGTGCCTACAGTCCTTTGTACCCAAGGAGATACGCCTGACAGTAGTTTCCACGCTGCCAGCTTCTCCGAAAGGGGCACGAGTTTTGACACTTTGGCTGGATGGGGGGTGTTAGGTGTTGGGTATCCGGAAGTGTGGCAGGAGATGCCCGAACACCCAACTTTTCGTTGGAGACCGGCGCTCCCCGAAACACCAGTGGTGGCGGGGATTGAACACCGGCCTCCCGAGAGTGCCAGGGAGGAGGCCCTGTTTTGTGATGAAAATCCAGGCGCCCCTCCCTGGGGGGAGACACCCCACGGCCCCAGGTGCACGAAACTCAGGGCTTCTTCTTTGAAGAGAGAAAGCTCCTCAGATCCGGTCTTTTCGAAGCAGATTTTTGAGAAGAGCGGCAAGCCCCACCCCAGTTTTTACGGGGGGGGTGCGCGGCTAGTCATGATCTCCTTCTGCACCTCATGCCTGATAGGGGCCAGACCTGGCCGGGGCCGGGTGGTCGACGGTCCCGGTTCTTGAGCACGGCGGGGAAGGAACCTCCCTGTTCATATAGCTTCGCCTCCCGAAACCTAGTGGCGACGGAATTAACAGCGTCGCCAAAAACGCCGGAACGCGAGACGGGGGCATCGAGGAGGACAGCACGATCCTTATCGTTGATGCCTGTGAGGTTCAGCCAAAGATGCCTCTCCGTGGATACCATGGCAGCCATAGAACGGCCAACAGCACGGGCCGTCTGCTTGGTTGCACGGAGAAACAGGTCTGTGGCTCGGCGCAGCTCTGCAAACGCCCTGTCATCAATAACCCTGCCAGTGCTCAGGTCCTTCAGCAGGTCAGCCTGGTAAGCCTGCAAAACCGCCATGGTGTGCAGTGAAGCGCCAGCCTGTCCTGCTGCCTGAAAAGCTTTCCCCACCAAAGCAGATGTCAATCTGCACGGCTTGGAGGGGAGAGTAGGCTTTTTCAGGGAGGATGATGTCCCAGGAGAGAGATAGCCCACAAGCGTCTCTTCTATCTGGGGCATCATCATATAACCGTGCTTTCGCATCAACGATATTCGAATAAGTCGAAGTCGATGGCACAAAAACACGCGATGAATACGGCTTGCTCCATGAAAGAGTTAAATCATCATGGATGTCACCAAAGAAGGGGAGGGAGAGACGTTGAGGCTCCTCCCCCCGGCCACCCGACAGAAACCTGTCGTTCAACCTCGAACGCTTGGGGGAATCTCGCTGCTACGGCCAGTCGATATGCAATCGCTCTACCGCACGCGTTATAACCTCTAATAATTCCTCAAAAGCTCTGTCAGCACTGGAGGAGCGTTGTGAGGAGGCTAGTTCCATGGAAGCGGGAGAGGAGGATTCCTCCGCTCCTTCACAAGAGGCGCTGGAGTGCGCTTGCGAAGCGGAAGCTAAAACTTCCTGATCCGGAGAGAGCGAGAGAGAAATTGGAAATTCCATCTCGTGCACGTCTGCCAGATCAGCACGCGAGCCCCAGGAATGCGCCGCGGCTCGCGGTTTCTCTTTAAAGAAAGCGAGCCGCGCGCGAAGCACCTTAATAGGGAGAAGATCACAGTACTCACAGTCTCCCTGAAGCCCGAGGCGAGGGTGTTCTTCCCCCAAGCACTCGAGACAAAATTTATGAAGATCGCCCTCCGAAAGAGATCTATCGCACGGAGGCACGCATCTCTTAAGCAACTCTGCCATATCGGTGAGTTAATGCTGTTATTTTCCTTTTTATTTTCGCTTTCGTTATGGCTTGCACATGCACACGCAAACACAAAGCGGTCCTGAAGACAAAAAGATCTGAGGATGTTTCCGGTTCACTCCTATTTATAACCTGCAGGTGCACCTTATTCGGTGACGTCATGCCTGGCAGAAGTTATAAGCCGAAGGTATTCTGCGGTTTTGACATGCACAGGCTTCACAACCATGCAACAAAGAGATGTTCCCCTAGCGTTTTCACGCAGCATCGAGTGTAGCTTTTGAAAGGGAACATTATATATGCGAGTGTTTAAAAAAAAAAAGTATGATTATTAACCTGTCTGTCATGATTGTTGTGTATAAACATTTAAGGTGTTTGCTTTGCATGTAGCAAGATTTTTAATGCAGCATGTGTCTCTGAATAATGTCAGCAAAAATCATTTGACTGTAAATTATTGTTAATCATGATTCCCAACAGTCCTGAATTTACCACAAAGACAAAATGGCCAAAGCAATCTCATTCATTAATCACAGTCCAGAGGTAAAACTCACCAATGTATGAATTAATGTCATCTGAAAGATGTGATAAGCTCAAATTTGCCACCATCATCCAACTTATGTTAGAAATTTGGACACAAGAGGAAACAAGTGCAGGTAAGACAGTGTTTTATAGTTCCCATGTATAGATGCTTCTCTTCCATGAGTTGGCAACAAGTTATCCATCGATTTAGAAGGATCAGACATTTCACTTGTTGAATGTTCACAGGAACGACTGCAGTGGTCACTGAGCCACATCAGTCGGGATCATCATTCAAAGCTGTACAGCCTTCTTTAAAGCTTAAAATTAAAATATTTTACTGCAGCTAGGAGTCTTGTTTGCAGTGCCTGAAGTCTTCTGTAAATGTTAGATTTTGTCAAACTTCCAACAGTTTATTCAAAAACAGGACAAAAATCACAAGATCATTTTGGGTTGAGAAAAATATAAATCACAATTTATTGTAGCAACAGCCATAGTCTATTGCGCAGAGAAAAAAAAACGCAAACCCAGGCAGAGAGAAGCAACACATGGCAATACCCCAAAAAGTTAAGTTTTCTCTTTTACCATAAGTTTATATACCTGAAGCATACATTATCACTCATTTATTAGTTATATTATACTTGTTTCAGTTCAATTTCATTATGATATACAGTATACCAAACTCAATATTCCTTGCTCTTATTATACTGTATATCATAATTATTCATGCGTGGTGGTCTTTTTCTGACTAAGCTGCATCCTTAGCTGCGGCATACTTATTTTTCTTTTTTTTATTTCTAATGGGAAATTTGGCTAATCTATTATCGCCCCTCGCTCACTTCGTAGGCTCCCCAGGTAGGCAGCACCCCTTCTGCAGGTACGCAAAGGGACGGCTGGCTGGCGATGATTAACGTTAATAGGATGAGGCGCGGAGTTTAGTCCGGGGTCCGGGAAGTGCATAACCCAGTCGAGCATGAGAGTGGCATGTAAGTGGGACAATATGATGCACCCAGAGAGATTTTAAAAAAGTATACTTGAATCCCGCACTTTGATCTCCTCTGAGGAAGAACTGTGCGAGCTCTCGAGGCAACCTTCACTCCCGTGCCGAGCTCGCCTTTGCATCCCCACTGCCAAAGAGGAAAAGGACGCGAGGAGGACGGCGTTAAGGCCCCCCATCCCAGCCGGGAAAGCCACCCAGCCGACAGACATCCCAGAGAGACTCCCGCCTGTGGCCGCGCCCCGAGAGAGTGAACTGTTCAGGGAGTGTGAAGGAGCGTTGCCTTAGCGTGCTCTATTTGGCCACTCCGCCCACTGTCTCCGATCGTCACCGTGTGTCCACATGCCAGCAAGGCACTGCCTCGGACCTGCACATGCACACTTCACTTCATTCCTTCCCTTTCTTTCAGTCCTCCCTCCCTTAACCCTTTCCTTCCCCATTTTCAATAAATAAATTATCCTTTTTCCTGTAAGACCTCGCCTCGTGTCTGTGCTTTATGGTGCTGCCTGTGCAACTTAGAGTCAAGCCCGTTACATTGGTGGAGAATGCGGGCACGGGGGACACCTGGCACGGACCTCAGGTTGAGTCCCTTGGGAACGAGGCCGGGGTCTTACACTGCAGTCCCAGTGGCGACTGTGAGCTTGGAGCTGAGGGATGGGTAATGTCACGGCGAGCGCCTGTGATGGGCGTGCGCCCAAATCAATATCGCTCCTCACTCCGAAGCTCACTAGGTAGGCGGCCTCCCCTTCTGCAGATGTGCAAAGGTGCGGGGCCGCCTAACAAGACACGGCTGGTGAGCTATCGGCGCTGATGATCCCTAGCTTCTTTCTGCACTATAAAACACAGTGGGGAGTGTAGCTCAGGGTCTATCTGTTTTGAACCTGGACTTTGCTACTTGGTGGGATTTTATAGAGACAGTGGTATGCGAGCGGGGCGATGACCAAGAGACTTTAAAAAGGGGAATACTGCCCTTTGATCTCCGCGAAAGGACAGAGCATGAACGAGCGGCACGAGCTCCTGCGGCACCTGCGCTTCCGCACAGAGCCTGCCTTCCCGTCCCCGTCACCGAAGAGGAAAAGGCCAGTGGTTTGCTTCGTATGTCTTATAATTTGATGTAGAATAGCTAAGTTATGACTATAATATTTATATAACACTGATTACATGATTATGTGTCAGCCATGAAAAATTCACCAATAAATAATCAGTGCTATTACGTGCGAAACAAATTAGAAGGTCAAAGCCAGTAATGCCATGAACAAAGTATGGAGAATTACAGGAAGTGAGAGATGAAATAGCAAACACAGTAGAATGCAAGAACACTGGGCTTGAAAGGCATGAAATAATTTTGCAGTGAGGAACGATTTAAGTCACCCTTTTATGCCAGAAACCATCTGCATTAGCTGACTGATGGCACAAATTAAAGATTAGGATAGAAATTTGGAAGGGCAGATGAAGCGACAGTGTGGGCTAAGGAAGCAACAGTGTGGTTTGTGACAGTTCTCCAAAGGAGCCACCTTTTGCTTTTGTGACAGCATGGCACACTCCAGACATTCTCTTAGTTAGTCTCATGAGGTAGTCATGAGGCTGGAATGGTTTGCCAACAATACTGAATGAGTTAGCAGAGGTGTTCAGTAATTGCTGGCTGCTTTTCTTTCGATCACCGGTCAACCTCAACCGAAACCATCTCAATTGGATTTAGATTGGGTGATTGTGGAAGCCAGGTCATCAGCACTCCATCACTCTCGTGCTTGGACAATTAGCTCTTACATAACCTAGAGGTGTGTTTGGGGCCATTATCCTGTTCGAAAAAAAATTGTTGTCCCACTAAGTGCAAACCAGATGAGACAGAAGACTACACAGCAAAAATGTGTTTTGCTAAAATAAGTATATTATAACTAAAATAACGTGACTCACATCACTGCATATTCTGCCTGGCTTTGCAAAGGCAGCATTTATTTAGCGACTATATATTGGTGTTTGTTGTGTTCCTTGGGGATTACTGTATGTCTTCATTTTCTCTATTGTCTCCAGATCTCTCATATCAGCTCTCATTTGCCTTTTGAACAAGAATTTAAGTGCGAGCCGCAGGTTCACACAAACATTTTACATTCTCTAAAAGGCTTATTCACAACCACATTTCAGCCAATCGCAGGCAACATGCATTGTGCTATGTTGTTGTTTGTTATCTGAGTATTTTATGAGTGAAATAAAGCTGCTCTCTTTTGGTGCACACTTTCACTTTGCACTTTTCATCTCCCCTTCGATCAAAACACTGCTGACATGAGCCGATATAAGCAGCTTCATCTCGGTCATAATATACTTAGATCAAGTGAGGCAATTTCTGCAAAGCAGACAAAATGTAAAATCATTACCCCAGAAAAACAACAATGCAAAATATTTATCCGCTGAATAAACACTGCCTTTTCATAAAGAGAAAGCGTGCAGCAATGTGAGCAGCTTTATTTCAGTCATAAATTCACAGCCACATTCCAGCTATTCATGGTCAAATAATTATTCCTTGCAGGACACAAACAGCAAAAAGAAGCATGATTATTATTATTATTATTTTTTAAATGAAGCACTTCGTGTGGATTCATTTTCTTGAGGAAAGATTATGTGCATATAAGAATATTTACGTGAATTTTTTTGCCTTTTATTTCTTTATTCAAGCCCATTCTGTTCTTTTGGACATGGAGATGCATCAGCCAAACAACACAGCAATTAGCATTTATTTACATCTGTGCCCTCAATTCTCACCAACAGTGTAACCCCACACCAAGGCAAAGCACCCCACACCATTGCACCTCCTCCTTTATGGTTAACAGTGCGACCCACACATTCAGGAAGCATTTGCTCACTATCTCTACGTCTAGCAAAGACGCACCGGTTAGAAGCAAAGCAAGAGGTTTTAATTGAACACACTCGGGATAGCAATGTTATGGGATAGAACTTGCTAGTTGCTAAACTTCCTGAAACAGATCAACAGTGCTATTGTTAATGATGAAAAAAGGTCTGTACGCTTATCTATTCAGTTATGGATCCATGGTGTATTTTATAAAGCTATCCATAAAATCATTAAGAACTACAATTGCTATTATAAATATACAAGGCCGATAAGGTGTGTTGATCAGAAAGAGTCAGGGTTGTGACCAAAGTACTCAAATCCGGTACTTAATTAGAGAGATACAGAGAGATATAAAATATGAGTTTAGTAAATAAGGAGTTGTCCATTTACATTTGAACTTACAGTACATAAGGTGCAAAGGTATTTGCCTTCAAATGTACTTAAGTATCAAATATATTGTTTTAGCTCACTGTAGCCTGGTAATGTCATGGTAAAAGTATGTAAAGCAGAAATACATTATAAATACATTAAATTATGTAAAAATTTAAATGTAAACATTATTCGTGGTAAAATGCAAGTTGTTCAGAATATATAAATGACCTGACATCACAAGAAATAAAAATTAACCTATCACATGAATACATACATAAACTGAGTAAAACATTTCACTGCTGCTTCTGTTCACAATTTCTGATTATGATTTACAGTATTACACATAGAAATTAATTATATTGTAAAAAAAAAAAAAAAAAAAAACAGAAACAAATACGGTTGAGAACCACTAACTAACCTTATGCTAGGTTCACCACAAAAGAGCAATTTAGTTTTATTTTACTAATATTCATTTATTGAAAAACAAATCATAGCATCTTTCATTATTTCATGTTTACTGCGAATGTTCCTAATTGGTATCAGGTTCCAAATTATACTGTTATGTACTGTATATTATACTGAAATCAACAGTTTTTGCAATAAAATTTTTATTGCATCTTTCACTTTTGCCTTTTTTTCCGTCTAAAAACAATTCAGATCCGTCTGGAGTATCCACTAAGTACCCAACTAAGCTATGTTATCATGGCTAGCATGGCGCTCGTTCAGTGTGTTGAGTGCAAGATTAGTTGCTGATCAGCCAACATGAATGCTAAAGCTAGTCCACCAGAGTCTGCACTACTGTGTCCAACTAGTTTGCTCTTGGTGAAGCACCCACTGAGAAAGTTATGAAGTTAGAAGTTATGTGCACACTTGCCCACATGCAGCTACAAGTAAGTGTGCTGATCACACAGTAACTCCTGATGACCTTTCGGTTTCATCATGTACTGTATAGCAGTAAAAGACACTGGTGTGATTATAGATTCCACTCTTTCATTTGAAGCTCATGTACTGTAGATAATACCATTAGAATAGCTTTCTTTAGTCTCAGAAATATGGCCAAGATTATATATCATCATTACATGATGCAGAAAAATTAGTTCATGCTTTTGTTACCTCTAGTTTAGATTATTAATGCCTTATTGTGTGGCTGTACAACTAGGTCCATAAACCATCTTCAGTAAGTCCAGAATGTGGCAACCAGAGTCCGCACTACAACCAGAAGATGAGCACATCACCCCTATTTTACCCACACTGCATTGGCTCCCAGGAAAATTTTGCATTGATTTTATATTACTATTATTGACCTATAAAGTACTGTACTAAATGGTCTCACGCCAGAGTATCTGAGTGAACTGCTTTTTGTTTGTGATTTATGATGATCTACTAAACCTATTTCTGATTAAACAATTGTCAGTATCACATATTATGAAAAGTATAGCAGGGGGTAGAGGTTTTTTTTTTTTTTTTTTTTTTTTACAAATCCCTAAAGTTATGGAATAGCCTTCCAATTAATGTTTGGGACTTAAGGAGGATCTATTTTGAGAATAGATTTACCGTAGGTAAAGGAACAGATCTGGGGCACTCATAGACATAAACTACTATAGTGAACTGGTATGTTTAGTTTCTGTCTGCCCCACTCTCATTGACCACTCAGGTTTGTTGATAGTGAAGTGACTGGTTCCTTTACATCCCAGGGAGCCCTCATGTTTGTGTTTTCTTCTGGCTCTGCCTTTTAATCATGCTGTCATAGTTCTGCAGGAGTCTCTGCTTCCACTTTGCGTTAAATATACTTTATACGTGTGACTGTGAACATACCTAACTGTTATCTCTCTTTTTTTTTCTCTTCTCTTATCATCTCTTCTCTTCTCTATCACTCTTGAACTTTACATGACGCTCCTAAGCAGTCAGGAATCCAGACCCCATCTTCCTTATGGACCTGTGTGAATCATTGTGGTGCCTTACTTCTAGTTGGACATTTATATAGTTCTGGACTTAAATTCCTACAAGCAGTTTTGTACCTGAGCCTCCAATACTGAAAATGATGAGTAATATATCAGCTGCAGAGGAAAATTTTTTGAGTTGCCATCCTCAGAAATCACCTATTAACAAACCGCACATCAAATTAGAGACATTATAAATGATTTACAGAGTATAACTAGAGATATCACAAGGAGCCAAAACATCAACTTCAAAGATTATTGCACGTGTGGGACGTCTTCAGCATTGTATAAAAAGAATGCATGCAGATATGGACATGCGCTGTTTTTATTTATAATGCTGATCATGGTCAATTGTGTTAACCCCTCACTGTCATGGATAAATTCATTTATTATGAACTACAGTTACCATACAGTATGATACTGTTATACTCAGTTATATATATACTGTTATACTGTTATATATAGTCAGCTGAAGCATGTTAATCAGTAACAGTTGAATAATGTTGTTGTTTGGTGCTCAGTTCACAATCACTAATACTGTTAAGGGATGTTCTGTGCAGTTATTCTACACCAGTTGAAAGTATGGGTGTGGCCTTCTAGTGATGGTGTTCAGCTCAAAAAGCTCTACTATACACAGTCTTCACTCAAATTTGTCTAGAAATGGCTCAACTATGCAACTTTGTGAGATATATAACACTGATTCTCACTGTAGCAACAGGTAATTCATTTTCATCAGTTAATTAATTTGATTCATTATTACTCATGTCTGAAGTAAGTAATAGTATATATAATAAGTAATATTAGATTGTTTAATATTCATGTTATGACTATATTCTCCTCTACCCTCTACAGGAGGCAATTTTGCAGATAAAATTGAGCCGGCAGTTTCCAACATTGTCAGGAAGGAAGCAGAAACCGTTACTCTGAAATGTTCATACAAGTCAGACAGTCAATATGTTTACCTTTACTGGTTCAGACAATACCCTAACATTGCACCACAGTTTTTATTGTATAAAGGCGCAAAGTCACGAGCGTCTGAGGGGTACAATCCAACTGGTAATCAATTCAAGGCAGAAACAACAGCAGAATCTACTGAGCTCACTATAAAAGATCTGCAGATCTCAGACTCGGCACTGTATTACTGTGCTCTTAGAGTAGAAGCACAGTCATTAAGAGTCAAGGAGAGACTGTACAAAAACCTACTAAATAGTCACAATGAAGTTAAATGGTTTATATCAAAGGTACTTTCCTTACAGTGTTATCAGTTAACCACAGAACACACAATAAAAAAACATTAAGCTATTATCAGTCTTTTAAGTTTACTTTAATGTTTAAGCAAAATAGACTCTATTACTAAAAGCTATTGTTATTTGCACTTTAATTTATGAGTTACAGTAACATACAGGATAAAATTTTGGAGAAGTTAAAAGCAGGGTTAGGTTATAAAAAAATATATACCAAGCTCTCATGGAGCATTGTTCAAACCATCATGATCATTAATGCATTAATCAGAGAAACGGCCAAGAGGCCCATGGTGCCTCTGGAGAAGCTGCAGGGATCCATAGCTCAGTTTGTTGTTCACTGCACAAATCTGGCCCTCGTGGAAGAGTGGCAAGAAAAAATCCATTGCTAAGACAAAGCCATAAGAAGTCCTATTTGCAGTTTCTTCAAGCCATGTGGGACTGAAAGCGGGACTTCTTATGGTTTTCTCGTCAGAGAGCAGGTCAAAGGTTTACAAGCAGGCGAACAAAGAGCACATACAGTAAAACATATATGCTCTGTCTGATGCTGTACCTGTATGTGCTCAAAATATAATTTCCCCGCCTCACAGTGATGCACAATGTTGCACTATCAAGCTGAAAGATGTTGAAAGCCCTTACAAAAATGAACATGTGAGCACAGCTTTTTGGACTGCGGTCACAGTTCTCAATGCCATCTCATTTTGGTATTATTTTGGCATTATTCTTGCATTATATACCACCTCTACGGAGTTGCATGTACTGAAAATCTTGTGGCCTCAACTTTCTTTGTCCCCCTTCTTTGTCCATGCTCCAACTCTTGTGCATGTGTCAATATCACATTTGGGCACTCAACTTTTGCTCAAACTCCGCCACAGTTACAGACAATCAGAGACTAGAGGTGTAAAAACACCAGCTAATCAGTCACTGGGGAAGGTTACATTCTGACTATCTGTTCATTTCACAGTTTTCGATTTCCCATCATTGGCATGTGCGAAACCATGACTGTATAAAACAGGGGTCTCAAACTCAGTTCCTGGAGGGCCGCAGCCCTACAGAGTTTTGTTCCAACCCTGCTCCAACATACATACCATGTAGTTTTCAAATAAGCCTTAATGACTTGTTTAGTTGGATCAGGTGTTTTTAATTATGGTTGGAACAAAACTCTGTGGGGCTGCGGCCCTCCAGGAACTGAGTTTGAGACCCCTGGTATAAAAGATCTGCAGATCTGTTATTGTGGTAGGGTTTTATTCGGTTCGTGCAATTCAGCATGATGTTTTGTTTGGGGATTTGTTTTGATGCTGTTATTCTATATTGTCTTACATGAGTTAGCTAATAACTGAGTTACCAAGTCTGCTTCTAGTCTTTCATTTCACAAACATCCCAAGCTTTGTCCTAATAGGGATATATAACTCAGTACAATGGAAACTATGCTTAGCCCTAGCTAGCTATGACAGTTAAGCTACCTGACTTTTTCATAGTGACAAATTACCCTGTAGATAATAACAATCCATGCATGAAGCAGAATAAAAGAGTTTCTTTATTTGTTTCTAATTACACGTTAGTTAGCACCATTAATATATTGTTGCTGGTACACATTGTGAAATGTAGTGAATGCTACAAATATAACCGTATATCTTCATATAGCAAATATTTATTATGAAACAAGGATATGATTCAGGGAAAGTGTCATTTGTTCATAATTATATCAATAGGTTGCAATCACAAAAGGAACATGACCCTATTATAGTCATAGTTCTTGGCCTCTTAGCACACTGTGATATTATTATTTTTTTTAATGTTTTGGTTAAACATTGTAAGAGAAAAAGAAATTTACAGGTTAACCTCTGCAGTATGAGATGAAGCAGTGTTGTTGAAGAAAAATTGTTGGGTGGAGCTAAAGTACCTACATCTGGAGATCAGAGACAATCTTAAACACACAACTCTGGCATTTAAGGTAGCGGTCTTAACTAAACACTCAGAATAGCAATGTTCCTGCTGTTTTTGCTTTGTTTCACTGATGCTTATAGTGGTAAGTCATACACATTACACATAAAACATTTTTTATTAACAAAAAGCACAATTGCAATTCTTGCATTTATCATTAATAAACAGTAATTCTTTTATTGCAATGTGTTAATAACAGAGGCTGCTGATAACAGCATTAAACCAGACCAAACCACCATGTTTGTGACTGAAGGCAGCAACTCCACACTGTCCTGTACATATACTGGCTCAGTTTCAAAACCCGTGTTTCTGCTGCTGATTGATGAAACCAGTGAAGATGTCACAAAGTCTCAACCACCTCATCCTCAATTCTTTATTAAACTTGACAAGACAAAAAAGAAGGAGGATCTGCTCATCTCCTCTGCTGCTGTATCAGACTCTTCACTGTACTACTGCGCTCTGCAGCCCACAGTGAAAGGAAACTCAACAACACTGTACAAAAACACTACACATGACTGGAATGGAGCCATGCTTTACACAAGATGGAGCTATTTACATTTTTAAATTCATCTTTAAAAAATCTTAAAGACATACACACGTGGACAAAATTGTTGGTACCCTTCGGTCAATGAAAGAAAAACTCACAATGGTCACATAAATAACTTTAATGTGACAAAAGTAATAATTAAAAAAAATTCTATGAATGTTAACCAATGAAAGTCAGACATTGCTTTTTAACCATGCTTCAACAGAATTATTTAAAAAAATAAACTCGTGGAACAGGCCTGGAAAAAAATGATGGTATCCCTAGAAAATACTGAGAATAATGTGACCAAAGGGACATGTTAATTCAAGGTATGTCCACTAATTAGCATCACAGGTGTCTACAATCTTGTAATCAGTCAGTGGGCCTATATATAGGGCTCCAGGTAGTCACTGTGTTGTTTGGTGACATGGTATGTACCACACTCAACATGGACCAGAGGAAGCGAAGGAAAGAGTTGTCTCAGGAGATTCGAAAGAAAATTATAGACAAGCATGTTAAAGGTAAAGGCTATAAGACCATTTCCAAGCAGCTAGATGTTCCTGTGACTACAGTTGCACATATTATTCAGAAATTTAAGATCCATGGGACTGTAGCCAACCTCCCTGGACGCGGCCGCAGGAGGAAAATTGATGACAATTCAAAGAGACAGATAATCCGAATGGTAACAAAAGAGCCCAGAAAGACTTCTAAAGAGATCCAAGGTGAACTTCATGCTCAAGGAACATCAGTGTCAGATCGCACCATCCGTCGTTGTTTGAGCCAATGTGGACTACATGGGAGACGACCAAGGAGGACACCATTGTTGAAAACAAATCATAAAAAAGCCAGACTGGAATATGCCAAACTACATGTTGACAAGCCACAAAGCTTCTGGGAGAATGTCCTATGGACAGATGAGACAAAAATTGAACTTTTTGCCAAGGCACATCAGCTCTATGTTCACAGACGGTAAAATGAAGCATATCAAGAAAAGAACACTGTCCCTACTGTGAAACATGGAGGAGGCTCTGTTATGTTCTGGGGCTGCTTTGCTGCATCTGGCACAGGGGTGTCTTGAATCTGTGCAGGGTACAATGAAATCTCAAGACTATCAAGGGATTCTAGAGAGAAATGTGCTGGCCAGTGTCAGAAAGCTGGGTCTCAGTCGCAGGTCATGGGTCTTGCAACAGGACAATGACCCAAAACACACAGCTAAAAACACCCAAGAATGGCTAAGAGGAAAACATTGGACTATTCTAAAGTGGCCTTCTATGAGCCCTGACCTCAATCCTATTGAGCATCTTTGGAAGGAGCTGAAACATGCTGTCTGGAAAAGGCACCCTTCAAACCGGAAACAACTGGAGCAGCTTGCTCATGAGGAGTGGGCCAAAATACCTGCAGAGAGGTGCAGAAGTCTCATTGACAGTTACAGGAATTGTTTGATTGCAGTGATTGCCTCAAAAGGTTGTGCAACAAACTATTAAGTTAGGGGTACCATGATTTTTGTCCAGGCCTGTTCCATGAGTTAATTTTATTTTTTTTATAATTCCGTTGAAGCATGGTTGAAAAGCAATGTCTGACTTTCATTGGTTAACATTCATAGAATTCTTATTTATTATTACTTTTATCAGATTAAAGTTATTTCTGTGACTATTGTGAGTTTTTCTTTCATTGACCGAAGGGTACCAACAATTTTGTCTACGTGTGTAACTGCCTACCTCTGATGTCAGATTGTGTACCCATGATTACACATTATGAAATTCAAATAATTCCTGCCTTTCACTATTCATCTTCACATATATTTTGCATTTACTAAATATAACTCATAAATCACTTTCAGCCATCATTTTCAATAATACTTCAAATTTATTTGTATAACAATATACCCATCACAAACCAGCTTTATAGAAAAAGAAATCTGGATATAAATTAAAAATGGTTACATTATTGTGATGTGTACATTTATTAATTTGCCAATAAAGAGAAGCTGAAGGTTGTGGTGGCAAGCAGCAATGAGTGGTCTCCAAGCATTAACAACTAGAGAGAGAGAGAGAGAGAGAGATTGGGGCAGGGAAGACTTACCAAGCCTGATTTTTATTCTACGAAAAATCCCAAGCACTATTACTGTACAGTGTCCAAATGTGATTTTTTTATAAGCAAAGTATGCATTTAAATGCTTAGTGGAAACTAGCTACCAAAAATAAGCTAGCTAACTGTTGAATGTTGGCGGTTTTAAATTGGTTTTTCATGATCATGTTATCGTCACTTGTATTATCATAGCTGGTTGTCCAAATATTATAATTTAGTTTTTATGCATGTTGCATTTAATAGTACAGAATAGATGTTTCATACTATATCATTGTTTATCTATATTTAAGGTATTTAGGGTAACATTATGAGTTAATTATATATGCAATCCTATTCTTTGTAACAGTACATGTTGAATCACTGTAGATTCTGAGGTCAGAGATTTATGTACATTTGAAGGGACTGGAGGTGGGCTCAAGTAGCAAAAATTCTTAATTGACTGCAACTATTTATCATTAAGAGACATACATTTAACACATTTTTGACAGATATTACCTAATGCATATTTACCTTTGCACTTAATAAGCACCATGATTTGATTTACAGTACAGACCAAAAGTTTGGACACACCTTCTCCTTCAAAGAGTTTTCTTTACTGTGTTCTTTATTGTGTTCTTTAGCCCAAACGCGTCTCTTCTGCTTGTTGTCTGTCCTTAGCAGTGGTTTCCTAGCAGATATTCTAGCATGAAGGCCTGATTCACACAGTCTCCTCTTAACAGTTGTTCTAGAGATGTGTCTGCTGCTAGAACTCTGTGTGGCATTGACCTGCTCTCTGATCTGAGCTGCTGTTAACCTGCGATTTCTGAGGCTGGTGACTCGGATGAACTTATCCGCCGCAGCAGAGGTGACTCTTGGTCTTCCTTTCCTGGGGCGGTCCGCATGTCAGCCAGTTTCTTTGTAGCGCTTGATGGTTTTTGTGACTGCAATTGGGGACACTTTCAAAGTTTTCCCAATTTTTTCGGACTGACTGACCATTTCTTAAAGTAATGATGGCCGCTCGTTTTTCTTTACTTAGCTGCTTTTTTCTTGCCATAATACAAATTCAAACTCTTTGAGAAGGTGTGTCCAAACTTTTGGTCTGTACTGTATAATGGTAGTGAAATACTTTATATGTGCACAGTTTAAAAATTCCTTTAATAGTAAAACATTACTCTTGTTCTTTTTATCATAATAAGGTGAAGAAGGTTAAACTGAGAAACTCCGTATTTCTAGTGTAGATGTCACATGCCAGTAACAGTTAGGGAAGAAGATAACAATTATAGAGTATGTAGCACATGTTTTAGTTATTTTTTAAAATTCTCATGTTATTTCAACATTTTAAGTTAAAAATTCCCAAATGTAAAAATGCTCAAAAGTTTTTATTATTAGCTCTAGCAATACAGGTATAATTTAACATTTATAACGCTACAAAATAATCTCATATAATTAATAATTTCTTTTTGGCGTTGAATATGTGTTGAATGTTAAAAAAAATCACATATTAATGCATGCAGTTATGTCCATATATCAACTATTTATTACAGTATATAGCATTGTCCAGAGGAAAGTGTAATTCATGTGATCACAAGAAAATAAATAAATAAATAAATAAATAAATAAATAAAGTGAGCCCATGGCCTCTTAGTACACTAGGCTATTATTGATGCAAAGAAATAGTTATCAGATGTTTTTGGTACATATAAAAATAAAATAATAAAATAAGGTAGCACATCTACATCTATGGAGAATGAGATGAAGCAGTGTTGTGATGAATAAGAATAAACAGAGGGTGGAGCTACCTATATTTGGAGACGTCAGAGACAATCTCAAGCAAACAATACTGGCGTTTATTTTAAGCTAGTTCTCTGAACTAAAAACGTAGGGTAACAATGTTACTCCTCTGTTTGCTTTTTTTCACTGCTCCTCATATTGGTAAGTCATAAATATCGCATATAAAATTATACATTTTTTATTAACAACAAGGACAAGTTTTACTTGAATTTATAATTAATTAATAGTATTTTTTTTACTGTAATGTGTTAATAGCAGAGGCTGCTGACAACAGCATTAAACCAAATGAAACCACCACATCTGTAACTGAAGGCAGTAACACCACACTATCCTGCACATATACTGGATCAGTTTGGAGTCTCCATTGGTATCGACAAAAACCCGGATCAAGACCTGAGTTTCTGCTGCTGATTGTTGGAGCCAGTGGAAGTATCACAAACGCTCAACCACCTTATCCACGATTGCTCATTACACTTGACAAAACCAAAAGAAATGTGGATCTGCTTATCACCTCTGCTGCTGTTTCAGACTCTGCACTGTACTATTGCGCTCTGGATCCCACAGTAACAGGAAACTCTGCTACACTGTACCAAAAGCACTATACATAGTGTAACTGGTGCAGAGACATGCTTTTACACAAGATGGAGCTATTTACATGTTTACATTCACTTAAGTGCATCTTAAGTGCCTGTCTTTGATGTCAAATAATGTGCTTATAATACAGTAGGTTGCTAAATATGATATAAAGATAATTTATTTATAATTAATATGCACTGTTACTTTTATTAATGTACTGTTGTTTATGATAATTTCCAAGAATATAATCATCATTTCAATTTTTTTTTTTTGGTATAACGCATTAAACAATGGACATCACAGAAAAAAGCTTTGAGGAAATTAAAATTCTGGATATAAATAAAAAAAATTAAAAAAATGTACTTCATAGCTTAATCAGTTTTTTTTCCCCAAAGAGTAAGCCAGAGGTGATGGTGGCAAGAACAAACTATCTGAGACAACATGAGGAAGAAATCTTGACAGGAACTAGACTCAAAAGTGAACCGATCCTCATCTGAATGACACCACAACCAGTGCTGTAGTGGAGGTTAAATACACATGAACAGCTAATCTAACTGTTTGTTCCTGTGTTCTGTTGGTTCACCATTGTTTTAGTAAGCTAACATGGCCAATATTAAGTAAGGGATAATTGATGACATGGCTTTCAGATACAGAGCAGTTTTATATCCACCAATGTTTCCTTACTGATACAGAGACTAACAAATCTATCCAGTCAGTCTCGGTCTTGTTTTTCTCTGACGACCCCAGATTCTGTCTCTAAGCTAATCCTGAAATCCAACTCCTCATCCTATCACCTTGATCCTGCTCCTACTTCTCTCCTGAAACTTTGCCACTCTGCCATTTCTGCACCTATTTCTCATTTCATCAACGCATATCTTACCTCTGCTTCATTTCCTCTGCCACTAAAAACTGCTGCAGTTACACCTGTGTTCAAGAAACCCAACCTTGACCCCTCACTTCTATCTAACTATCGTCCCATTTCTAATTTACCTTTCATACCTACATTACTGGAAAGTACTGTTGCTACCCAACTCCAGTCTTTTCTAGTTTTGACCCTCTTTGACCCTTTTCAGTCAGGTTTTCGCCCCCTCCATAGTACTGAAACTGCACTTGTAAAGGTAGTGAATGATCTACTGCTTTCTGGGAATTCTGGCTCTTTGTCTATACTACCACTACTTGATCTCAGCTCTGCCTTTGCTACTGTCTCCCATGATTTACGTATTTCTCGTCTCTCTGATCTGGGTATCTCTGGTACTGCTCTCTCAGATAGACAATTCTACATTTCTGTTAAGGACTTTCTCTCACCCATCGTCCCCCTAAAGCGAGGTGTTCCCCAGGGATCTGTTTTTGGCCCACTTTTATTCACAATTTGCATACAGTAATCCCACTCCATCTGATCCTTCAACGTCATGGTCTTAACTATCACTTTTATGCCGACGACATTCATCTTTATTCTGTACACCTACTCCATCTGCCCAAATTGACAACATCTCTGCTTGCATGAAGGACATTAGAGATTGGCTTAACTTAATTTTCTGAAACTTAATATGGACAAAACTGAAATAATTTTCATTGGAAACCCAGGACTCACCAGCAACATTTCCGCCAATTTCACCTGTGAGATTGCTGGCTCTCACATCAAAACATCTACTTCTGTCAAACATTTAGGAGTAATCTTCAACTCAACACTCTCCTTTCAGTCTCACATTAAACCTGTCACTAAATCTGCATTCTACCATTTATGTTGTATTGCCCAACTGCATCCCTTCATCAGTACCAAAGATGCTGAAACTGTCATCCATGCATTTGTCTCATCACGCATTGATGATGCATTGATGCACAGCATTGATGTCTGTAATGCCCTTTTCATTGGTCTACCTGCCAGTAACAGCTCCAGATTGCAATATATCCAAAACTCTGCAGCTAGAATATTCACTCATACTAAACCCTCTGCTCATATAACCCCAATCTTGTATGATCTCCATTGGCTCCCAGCTACCTACCATATTAAATTAAAAATTCTTCTCGTTTTTAAATCTTTAAATGGCTTAGCTCCCTTTTATTTTTTCAATTTGCTTGCCCTCTACATCCCGACCCGCTCTCTACGTTCTTCCGATTCTGGCTTTTTGGCTGTCTCTCGGTACCACCTCTCTTCAATGGGGGGGCAGATAATTTAGTGTTCCTGCACCCAAACTTTGGAATTCTCTACCACACTCTTTCCGTTCTGTTAATACCATCTCAGTATTTAAATTTTTAGCGGTATGATGGACATATGCCGTGCTGCACTTCTGGCACCGCATGCATGGGAGATCCTGCAGGAGCTGCTAGAGGAAGAAGGCGCACTTGAACAGCTCAAGCAGCTTGATAGCCCTAATGAGCCTGTTAGCTCTGTTAACTCTGAAGAATTTGTTAGCTCATGTAAAGGCCTTGTGTAAGGCATTTCTTGCCCTTTTAGACTTGAAAGGCCCTGTTAGCCCTGTTAATCTTGTGGAATGCCCAGTTTGCTCTGTAAACCCTACTGAGGGCCCAGTTTGCTCAGCTTAGCTAAGCTAGCTGTTGAATGTTGGCTAATGTAAATTAGGTCATAGATAATCATGATCCTGCTATTGTGCTGTACTTAGATCAAAAGATGCATGCAGCTGTAGGAAATGTACTTATTTACTGTTGTTTATCAACATTAATATGGTGTAACTGGTATTATCTGTCTAGTTGGTATTGCTCTCTAAATTTAAAAGTTTTATGCTGACACATTGTTTTTTAATAGTACAGAATATACTGTAGATTTCATATGCTTTATATCTATTACATTATAAGGGAATTATAAATGTGATCATAGTGCTTGTAATATATACTGTACATGTTGAATCACTAATGCTTCTGGGGCAAGAGATTTGTGTACATGGGTAAAAAAGAGACATAGATTTGACACATTTTGACAAATCTTATCTACTGTAATGTATATTTACATTAGTAACCTTGCACTTAAGAATTGTGGTGAAATTCACTCCCTAACCAAAACAAAGTTGCTTTAAGATTTAATTCATTCACCTTTAGCTTTGATTACAGCACAGTTCATGTGTGAGACTGATAGCTCCTATAACCACTCTTTCACAATTTAAGTCCTGGAATATAACTGTGCCATCGTGGGGAAGAAAGACTCTATTAATGTGATAATACGTTCATTTAGATTATCAGATGACTATCTTATTACTGTCCTACTGTCTGTTATGAGGATGAAAGTTCAGTATAAAGGGAAGGGTTTTTAGGTTAATATGAAGTCCACTTTTGTTGTGCTTTAAAAGCTTTAGTGCTTTAATGGTCATTAGTAGTATTTTAAAACCAGTGTAAAATTTCAATATGGATATGACAGGGGTCATGACAGGAGTTGATAGTGGACTTTAGCACAAAGCAGGAGAGGAACTACCAGACCCCTGTCATCAACAATATCCCGGTGGAGAGAGTTGACAGCTTCAGAATGTGCACCATAGAGAGCATCCTGGTCAGGAACAGCACCATGCAGGACAGACGAGCTCTACAGTGGGTGGTGCGATCAGCTGAGCGCATCATCCACATCGAGCTCCTTGACCTGCACTCAATCTACAACAAGCGGTGCTGGACCAAGGCCAGGAAGATCGTGAAGGACCTCAGCCACCCCAGCAATGGACTGTTCTGTTGAGGTCAGAAAAACGATTCCGTTCCCTGAAGACCAATTCAGAGAGACTGAGGAGGAGCTTCTTCCCGCAGGCGATACGGTCTCTCAACCAGCACACCACATAGTACTGACCCACTCTACACACTCAAACTCATGCTTCTTGCACTCTCTCCGGACATTCGGGACAATCATCGACACTACTGGTCACTGCACACCTTCCACAATACTATTTATTCTATTATGCACAAGTCACTTTAAGTATGAACACTTTACAGCATACTTGCACACCCCCTGGACATTTCTATTTATATTCCAATCCTTCCCACACAAAAATTCCAAATTCTATATATATTCTAGATTTTTCTATATTGTGCACCTGGGTTTTCTTATATTTTCCTTATGTTGTATATTTGTATTGAACATATATTTTATTCATAGTTAAATCTACTTCTATTTTTATTTTTTATATTTATTTCTTATTAATAGTCTTTTATTTTAAGGTCACGGGTAGTCACCTAAGCATTTCACTGCATATCGTACTGTGTATGACTGTATGTGACAAATAAAATTTGAATTTGTCATATGCTCATATCTTCTGGATCTAGTAAGGATTGGCTGCTGCATTTTGGTCAGTGAGACATTACAGTAGTCAAACCTACAGTGTAAACCCTAATGCTCAAAGTAATTAAACACATTGAGTACTGTTAACTTAAATAATTGCAATTAGGTCAAATTAATAGACCTTTGAGTATTCAGAACATTTTGGTATTTATGAATTGGCATTTTTATTGTAGAGTTAAAGTTAGCTGAACAAATTTTATATTTTAAGTTATTGTAAGTACTTACAGTAAGTAACAGTAACTGTCACCTTAAAGTTCCACCAACTAAAAATCTATAGAGCACTGGTGGCTCAGCGGTAGGTGTTTTGCCTGCCATGCGAAAGGCCCAGGTTCGATTCCCAACAACTGGATAAAGTGTCTGTCCCAAGCACAGATAAAATGGAAGGTTTGTGTCAGGAAGGGAATCTGCTGTAAAACCGGTGCCAAGCTTGTGTGTGGGCTCAATTGTCTGCTGTGGTGGCAGCAGCAACAATTTATTTGATTTGCTACAAGTTCAACAAACTCAAAAATTGATAGTTCTGTTTACTTAAAATTGTAAACATTATTTAAAAATTTGATGAAACTGATTACCTCAAATTTTTGTGAGTTTTGCCAACTTAATCGGGTTTACAGTGTAAAGGTAAAATGGACTAGTTTGCATCATATATTCACAATATTTTATTATCTTAGCAATATTTCTGAGATGAAAGAAGGCTATGCTAGTAATATTATATACGAATTTAAATGAAAGACTGGAATCATACCAAGGTCTCTTACTGTCATGAGTCTAGCTGGTGGTTTGGCTAGACCGGCCGATGTTGCCGTGGGCATATATGGTAGGCATGCACGCAGAGGGGTTGTTCAACAGAAATAGTCTTTATTTACAAAACAATAAAGACAATAAACAAACAAAGAAACCAAAACCACAAATGTAAACTAAAACTAGGGCTCAGGAAAAACACAACAGGAAAGGATCTGAACACAGGGAACCAGGAGCTGACACAGGGAACCGACAGAAGGAAACATAGGGAACTGGGGATGAGGAAACATGCTGGAGCTAACTAAAGACACATAGGGGAACTAGAGACAAGGCTGGACAGGACGTGGCAGGAACTAGAGATGAGGACAGGACTGGGGGGACAGGACTGGAGAGACAGGGCTAGACTGGAGAGACAGGGCTAGAGGCAACAGAGACTAGAGACCGGATGGGTTAGTGGTTAGTGAGGGTAGTAGCTACATGGAATATGGGGACACTGGATGCTGACCTAACCGGGTTAGTATCTAACTGGATTAGTGGCTAACCGGGTTAGGGGACCGGAACTGGAACACAAAAGGAAAGGCACACATGAGGCTATTCCAAACTAGCAGCTAACCTATTAGCGACCAGAACCACTAGCAGTCAATCCCACTAGAGGTTAGCCTACTAGAGGCTAACCCTACTAGCGGCTAACCCTACTAGCGGCTAACCCTGCTAGCGGCTAACCCTGCTAGTGGCTAGGCCCTCATGTGGCTACACAAAACTAAACAGACAAAGAACTACACAAGAAGGCTGACACTGGGGGGACACAGAACAGTACTTACACAGGAGGAGACACGGCCTAACTAAACACTGAACAAGACAGAAAACAAAACTAGAGCCCTCTGAAAACAAAGGTTACAAAACATAAACTTAAAGAAACAAAAAGGAATGCCCACATGACGGTATACAAACAAACAAACAAACAAACAAACAAACAAACAAACATTCAACATACCAAACAAATAATGCTCGACCCAGTTTCCCAGAAGAAACTGCTATTTATAGAAGCTTTAATGAGCCACCTCAGTTCAGGTGAGCACTCATCACCTGACTGAGGTGCCTTCTGGGAAACTGAGTCAACCAACAAAAACTACAGACAGACATGAACAGTGACCTCTGGTGGAGGTTCCTAACACTTACTGCTGCACCTGATGTAAAAAGGCCTAGAGTTACTGAGTTCCACAGTTACTGTTTGATTCAGAATGTGTGAATGTGGGGTCTGTGTAAATATGGATTTTAGAAAATGATTTTAATTATGCATTACCAACAAGGAGTGTGGTAATAACTGGTAAAAGTAATTAGCAAGTAAGAACTGTACATATTTTAGGCACCATTTCATAAGGTGAATTATCATGTTTTTTGAGCATTTTAAGTTAAACTTTTTTTTTACTTAATTTAATTTTAAAACATTTGCTCTAGAAATAAAGTTATAATCAAGTAGAGTCTCTGTATCCATGTTTCTTTCCTTGACAACTTTGTCCATAATTAAGCTAAAGAGAGAGAGAGAGAGAGAGAGAGAGAGAAAGAAAGAAAGACAGAGAGATACTTACCACAGATGCAACATACCTCATGCAATGCATTATTCATTTTTTTTAATGTGCATTGAATGTTACAAAGAACATATCACTATGTTATTATCTCCGTATAGCAACTATTTAAGTTGGCAAAACTCAAAATATTTGAGGTAATCAGTTACATCAATTTTTTTAAGTAATGATGTTTCCAATTTTAAGTAAACAGAACTATACGTTTTTGAGTTTGTTGAACTTGTGCAAATAAAAAAAATTGCAGACAATCCGGCCCGGGAATCGAACCCGGACCTTCCGCATGGCAGGTGAAACACTGTGCCACGAGTGGCCTATATATTTTATGTTGGAAGTTTTACTTAAGTTATTGTTACTTAAGTACTTACAATTACATAAAATATCAAATTTGTTCAGCTAACTTGAAAAGTGTCATTTCTACAAACTCATAAATGGCAAAAAGTTCTGAATACTCAAAAGTTCTATTAATTTGACCTAATTGCAATTATTTAAGTTAACAGTACTCGATGTGTTTAATTGCTTTGAGCATATATAAAAATGTATAAATAATATAAAAAACAGGAAACTTGCAGGCCAAACTATGCAAAATGAGATAAAGCAATGTTGTGAGTATGAATATGAATATGAATATGAATGAGTGGGTGGCGCTACCTACATCCAGAGAACTAGAGACAATCTTACACACACACAACACTGGTATTTATTTTTAAAGCTAGAGGTCTGAGCTAAACACTCAGTAACAACGTTACTTCTCTTTTTGCTTTTTTTCATTGCCGCTCATATCTGTAAGTTATATACATTCCAAATAAAACTATATACTTTTAATTAAAATAGCTAAATATTTACTTTAATTTATTGTTTTATTAACAGTAATTCTTTTTGTAATGTGTTAATAGCAGAGGCTGCTGATAACAGCATTAAACCAGACCAAACCACCGCATCTGTACCTGAAGGCAGCAACACCACACTGTCCTGTACATATACTGTAGCAGTTAACAGTCTCCACTGGTATCGACAAAAACCTGGATCAAGACCTGAGTTTCTGCTGCTGATTCATGAAGCCAGTAAAGTTGTCACAAAGGCTCAACCACCTTATCCACGATTGTCCATTGAATTTGACAAGACAAAAAAGAAAGTGGATCTGCTCATCTCCTCTGCTGTTGTGTCAGACTCTGCAATGTATTACTGCGCTCTGCAGCCCACAGTGAAAGGAAATCCAAATGCACTGTACATAAAGCATTACATACAGTACAGCATGTGTAGAGTAGAATCTACACAAGTTGGAGCTATTTACAGGATTACATTCACATCTTAATCAATGATCAGTTGCTAAGCATTATCTAATTATGAGTATTTTAGGAAAGGTTTCAGATACAGTACACTGTGCTCTTCCTAAATATGACTGAATTTTTGTAAACATATGTAGTTCACCATGAGACTCTTTTTCCATGAGTCCTCCAGCTCTGCTCCTTTACCTACTGTAAGTTAACACTACTACATTCACAAAAAAATTATGTCAGGTTTATAAATATTGAAATAAACATAGCTTTTTGCCTTTTGGCCTTTGTACACCATCATACTGAATTTGAAATTAAACACTCGAGATGTGAGCAAAGGCAAGACTTTCAGCTTTAATTAAATAGTTTGACAAAAGTGTGCATTAGCCATTTACTGTAGGAATTACAGCCATTGTCATACAACTCCATCACATTTTTCATGGCTTATAAATAATTGAACAAACTAAAATAATTACAACATGAAGATTTGTATCAAAATCATTTGCAGTCAATGATTGCCTCATGTCTTGAACCCATGAAAATAAGCAAATGCAGATATTCCTCCCGCAAGTTGCTTTGTCAGGACTTTACCACCAGTTGCCTTCAGTTACTGCATGTTTGTGGCTTTTCCTGCCATCAGTCTTTAGAGAATGAAAACATGCTGTATTGGGTTGAGATCAGGGGACTGAATGGCCAGTGAAGCAAATTCAATTTCTTTTCCTAGAGAAGCTCTTCAGTGGCTTTCAATATATGTTTTGGGTCATTATCCATCTGCAATATGAAGCAGTGTTCTATCAGTTTTGCAGCATTTGCCTAATTCTGACAAGAACTAATACTTCAGAATTTATCCTGCTACTTTCATCAGTCAGGTCATCAACAAACGCCAGTGCCATACAGACCCGTGCTATAACATTGCCCCCATCAAATAATTAACAACTGTATAACATCTTGGATGCCAAGTGATAGGTATAGTTACAGTAAATATCCCAGTGGTGTTACCTCAATTATCACCATTGGAATGCCTCCTCTCCAATGCCTCTTCTTCTATCAGCTTGCTTGGTTTTCAGGTGTTGACTGATGGAGACTTTGGTACAAAAAATACATCTTTCATTCATCCATCTCTATCTTTATCATCATTCATCCTGCATACAGGGTCATGGGAGTCTGGAGCCTATTCCAGAAGACTTATGCACAAAGCAGAATTAACCCTGGGCAGGGTGCCAGTCCACTGTAAACAAAACAATGCAGTTATGGAGAATCCTCACAAAGCTGTGTACTGAAATGGCTTAATTATACAGTATAACTTACTGTACATAATCAGATCCACTGATTCTCACTGTGGCAACAGATAAAACACATCAATTCATCATATGCATGAACTAATACTCATGTATGTATTTTTATGTCAATCTTTTTTGTTGTTGCCTGACATATTTTTCAGATTTTCTTTACAAATAAAACTGGGCCAAAAGACAAATATCCTTTGTTGTGAAAGAGACAGGCAATATTACTTTAAAATATTTATATAAGTCAAGAAGCAGTTGCCTTTTGTTTTAATGGTATAAACAGTATCTTATACTTTGTGCAAGGTATATAGGTATATAGGAAGTCAGAGGTGTAATCCTAATGGCAGTCGATTCAAAACAGAAACAATCCCAGACTCTACTTAACTTTTTGTCACCTAAGATCTGTCAAAAGATGCTGACACCTGACTCCAATCAGTTTTTTTGAGGTCATTAACTCAAGAATTCACATACAGTGGAACCTTGGATTGCAAGTAACTTGGACTGCAAGCGTTTTGCAAGACGAGAACATTTTGTATAGAAATTTCAACTTCATGAACGAGCGAATTTGTTGCCGAGCGTCACATGATCACAAGTGAGTCAATGGTTCTTCTCTCTCGCGTGCTGTGGGATTAACGGAAACACTGCTCTGTTGGGATACTTTTCAAAGGTAAAGTGCAGGCCAATTTGTTTTATTTTTGTTTTTTTGTTTTATTTTTACATTTTGTATAAATTATTTTTATATAAGTGCAATATATATATAACTTTTATATATTGTCCATATATAAGTCCAATAGTCTTCGATGCTGTCTGCTGGGGGGGAACAGAACGCTACAGTAAGACTTTCCTGCTGACTGCAGTTGGACTGTGCAGTAACTGATCTGTCAGGAGAAGGATTGTCTTCTTTGTAATCACTTTAAATAGGTTCATATAATGTATATTCTTCCATATTTATTAACTATTTGTTAAGTTTCCATCAATGCACCTTATTCTACAGTCGCTGTCCCACCTGATTCTACTTATATAATCATGTACTTTTATTCTCTCTGCACCTTGTGTACAGTTATGTCCAGCCTCTTTTTTAAAGAATGTAAATATTTTCAGTCATGGCCATTATGTGTATATATACTTTTTGGGTTTTCACTTTGAAAGTTCAAAGGCTTTAATGTATTATGCAAAAATAAGCTTATGTCAGGATAAATGTTTTGACTGCAATAATAATTCAATGGCGAATATACATATTGAGAAAGAAAATATAAATGGAAAAAACTGTTTGTTCACAAAGAACAAGGTACCCAGCAGGCTTTCCCAGACAAACTTATTAATGTTGCATAGTAAAAAAAAAAAAAAAAAAGACATTAAATAGTAGCTTGTATTGGCCCTAAATGGATTGGTACCCCATCCAGGATGTACCCTGCCTTGGCTTTAAGTCTCTATAATAATGAGTGAGTGAGTGAATGAGTGAGGAGTGCTTGTATAGGCATACCAACACAGAATAAATCTTTGGGCTAGCACTATCCATTTGCTGTATTTTGAAATAATGTTTTTATGTCAATATTTAGCTTACAGTTTCCAGAATTTATTTAATTATATTCTAATTCACATTAACACATAAACACATTCCTTTTTTAATTTCCAGTCTTTGAAGTTAGAGTAACTTTGAATTTCTAAATGGCAGATTGTGCTTGAATAAAAACAAGAATCCGTTTTTTTAAATATTAAAATGTTTATTTATTTAATTTATCCCCAATACATAAAATGTCCCAACAACATTATCCAAAATTTGTGTAAAAGGTATTTTTTAAATACTGTGTGTTGAATAAAGCTGTGCTTATTCATTAAAATATTTACATATCATGAATAATATTGCATAAAACTGTTCATTTTAAATCTGTTTTATATAATAAAATATAATAATAATAATAATAAAATGATGAAATAATAAAATGGTCTGTTTAATATAAGAACATTGTTTTAGATAATATTTTAATGAGACTCACATATGAATTGTAGAATACAATGCTTTAAGGAAGTATATTGCATATAGAGTATGCTGTATAGGCAAGTTTTAAAACGTATGATAATGCGCGCTATGATTAATAGCTTCAGAGTCTTTACTGTATCATGTTTCTTGGCTATAAAAAATCATATTAGGATGAATGGTCTGATTGAAAATTATTGAAAAAAAGAAGCCAAAGAAAACTGTGCAGTAGTAGTTAAAGCAATGTTGCAATATATACAGTATGAATAAACAATGGGTGGAGCTACCTACACCCATTGTTTATTCATACTGTATATAAACAATGGGTGGAGCTACCTACATCTGGAGGCATCAGACAATCTCAAGCACACATTACACACATTTATTTTCGAAGAGACATTTGAATTAATCACACTCAGGATAACAATGTTACTGCTCTTCTTGTTTTTTTTCACTATGTCTGATATTGGTAAGTCATGTACATACACGCACAGAAACAGAGAGTATTATACCATATTATTGTATTATATATCATTATATTATTGTAATATGTTAATAGCAGAGGCTGCTGACAACAGCATCAACCCTGAACAAAACACCGTATCTGTACCTGAAGGCAGCAACACGACACTGTCCTGTACATATACTGTAGCAGTTCAGAGTCTCCTCTGGTATCGACAAAAACCTGGATCAAAACCTGATTTTCTGTGGCTGATTTTTGAAGCCAGTAAAACTGTCACAAAGGCTGAACCACCTTATCCACGATTGTCCGCTGATGTTGACAAGACAAAAAAGAAAGTGGATCTGCTCATCTCCTCTGCTGCTGTCTCAGACTCTGCACTGTACTACTGCGCTCTGACGCCCACAGTGACAGGAAATTCAAACACACTGTACAAAAAGCATTTCATGTGACAACCCATGTTTTTTTCAAAAGATGGCACTATTTACTTGCTTGCATTCACATTTAAACTGCCTGTCTATGATGATAAATAGTGTACCTAAATCTAGTGTTGCTAAACTCCCAGTGCAATGGAATAAACCATGATGCCAGTTTGCTTCCATATACAAAAATCTAGTAATTTAAGTGCAGCTTCGCCACACATCGATTGCCACAGCAAGAATAGAAACAGAACTGTGTTAATTATTTTATTTGTTTTAGGTGCTTGAATATAACTTATAACATACCCATGGACAACTTTTCAGATTCCACCACAAATCTCAGTAGAGGCTTTCTAGGAAGATTGTGTCCAAGGTCCACTTAGCTCCCTCATAATTCCACTATGCTTATAGGATTTAATGTGAGATGAGCAGTCCAGATAAAAATACAGCATGTACCTGTTTATTTTACGCATTTAGAATAAAAGTTGATGACTATTTTTAAGCAATTTAAAGATATTTAACATATAGAAACTTTTGTGGACTGATGCTGACAAATTACACCTTGGAAATGGTCAAACTTGCAGCAGTCTTCCAAACCTCCAGCACTGCTCGACTGGTCCCACCATCTCCCAGAAATCAAAATCGACTCTCTCAAAACTTAAAAAAATGCTTTATAACAAAGACATATACAGTACCGCTCAAAAGTCACTTTCTAACTCCATGGTCGTTCCTGATTTTTATTTCGTTCTACATTGTAAAGTAATGCTAAAGGCATCCAAAATATGCAATAATCTCCTTTGAACAGTTACTGTTGCGATGTACAGTATCTGGTACTCATGATTTGTAAAGCCTTCATAATGGCTCTAATCTGAGGTGCTGTTTGTTAATTGGTAATTTTTGAGGCTAAATTAACTTCTATTCTGCAGCAGAGGTAAGTTTTGGTCTTGCTTTCCTGGGAATGTCTTCATGAGAGCCAGTTTCATCACGGTGCTTGATGGGTTTTGCAAATGACAACACTGCTCTTGCAAGAACTATTCCAGAAAGGCTGATCTCGGTATAACAACTGTTGTGGTTGTTACATAATTACCTAATTCCATGTGTTATTTGATAGTTTTGATATCTCCAGCATTGTTGTAAAACAAGTCATTAAACAAAAACAACAAACTTTGCAAGTGATCCCAAACTGTTTAGTTGAAGTGTATCTGTTTTGTTAATACTTGGGTTAATCAAAAAATAAATAAATAATCATCTTACATTCTTACAAAAATCCTAACATTATTTGACCTCCTTGTACATAGTTAGTAACCTACTATAGTAACCCAGGATAAAGAGAAACTTAAGCACTTTTGTAAGTTGCTCTGGATAAGAGCGTCTGACAAACAACTAAAATTAAATGTAGTTCACAGCACCTGACATGGCATAACACCTGCTCCCAGCTCACTGTCTTTGATGCTTCTTTCTCTTTGCCACTGTCTTCATCATTACCTGCACACTGCTTGAGACAATCTATTATCTTTGTCTACTTTGCAGCCTCAGCAATTACGGCCTTTTGAGCTGAAATAGGGTAAAACTTGACTCAATCTTCCAATCTTCCGAAGGTTAGTTTTTGTATTTATGTATTGTTGAATGTAAATAATTATTGAATAAAGGGAATTTCTGTAGATTAATGTATTAATTATTATATTTCAGTTAAGGCTCTTATTCCTTTCATATTCAGTGTTTTCCCATTATGGGTGGGGTAGTCAGTAATCATCTTCCCAGATTAATTATTTTTAGTTGTGGAGTAACTGCTACTACTAAACATTCAATGCTGGATTTACATCAAGACCAAATCTCAATGACTATGATTAGAATATAATCTATAATCTATAATCTATAATCTAGATAATATAATAATATAATCTAGATAATATAATAATATAATATTATATAGTCAACTTTAGAATATAAATCTAGTTTTTTTTTTTTTTTTGTAAGTAAATTTATTGCTTGCTTATCACATAACCTTTCAGAATGATAGCTTGTATTGTGTGCCAAAGCAGAATAAATCTTTGGCCTGGAAACTTTCATTAACTGTATTAACTTACACCAATGTTCCCATTTTTATATTAGATTATATTAGACAACAGATTTTTGCTTATATTCTACTTTATAAGCAGGCAGTCTTGCTAAAAAAAAAAACTGGACCAACATTGTCAGGAAAGAACAGACAACAGTAATTTAGAATGTTCATGCCATTTAGGCAGAAAAAACATTTGCCTTTCCTTAACAGTGTACCATAATGTTTACTTTTAAAAGGTGTGAAATCATTAAAGTCAATTGTAAAAGTTAGTCCATTGTTTAATTTGATTGACCCTAACCCTTGTCCAATATATAATGTCAAGTAATCATCTCCTGTATGACTTTCACATCTTTTTGGTACATTTTATTTAACAACATTGCTTCGGTTGATTGAGATTTTTCTTATAACCAGCTGTCTTAAGGGCCCAACACAGCTTTTGAATTGGGTTGAGGTATGGACTTTAACTAGGCTATTCCAAAACCTTCAATTTTTCCTTTTTCAGCCATTAATCTTCATTCAGTCATATGTAGATTTACTGGGTGCATTGAATCATTGTCCTGTTACATGGAAAATTTTCAACTAAGATTTAGCTGTTGTACAAATGGCCTCACATTTGCCTCTAGGATACTCTGATATACAGAGGAGTTCATAGTCAACCTACTGACAGCAAGGTGACCAGGTACTGTGGCTGCGAAATATAAGCCTAAATCATCACCCCTCCACCACCATGCTCCAGTACTGACAGTGGGTTTGAGGTGTTTCTGCAGACATGTTGTTTGGTTTTTGCCAAACATGACCAGAGCCCAAAAAATATCTACTTTGCCGTCATCCATCCATCAAACATTGTGAGAGAATGACCCTCGATTGTGCTTGCATGTTCTTTTTAGATAAAAGAGGCTTTCAACTGGCAACCCTTCCAAAACACCATACTTGTTCAGTCTTCTTCTAATTGCACTGTCATCACTAGGGTCTTTTTTTTTTTTGTCTCTCTCTGAATATTGTCTTGAATGCGTTCCACTTGTCATGCTATAGAATGTTGAATTCCACATTGTTTGGAAATGGTTTGATAATTCTTTCCAGGCAATGGCAGATGTGAAAGAAAATGTATATTTTGTTGACGGTCTGAGCTTGTATTAGTATCCAATATTAAGACCTGCTATGATCAGAACATTTTTAGTTTATTTTCATACAAAAGAACATAGAATTAAAACATTTACATTTTCATTTAGGCATCTGCCCGATGCTCTTATCCAGAAAAATTTACAGTTTGTCATTGGATTGATTCACTGGTTATTTAGGAGTAATAACATTTACACATGACTGTAAGTTCTCAACAGCTTTACATTTTGTCCTTTTTAAAAAAAATTCCAGTCTTTAATGTTAGTGTTACTTTAAATTTGAGAATTGAATATTGTGCTTGCATATTTGTTTTATAACACTGTTAATCCCCTTTATGAATATTAAAAAACATTTATTTTTGTCAATTAAAAGGGTTAATGTATAAGGTCATTACTGTAATTTATCCCCAATACACAAAATGTTGCAATAAAGTTCAGTAGTGTTTGTGTGCAAAATTTGTTTCGATCACAATTTGTTTGTTTAAAGTTGTGGGTTAAATAAGACTGTGTTCAATTATTACATTATTTGCATATCATGAATAATATTTCATGCATTTATTCAAGCTAAAATGTGTTTAAATTAAATAATATAATAAGATAAATAATACTAATGATTGAAATAAGAAGTCAAAGAAAAGAAAGAAAATAAAGAAATGTGTTTGCAATATTTGCAGTATGAGATGAAGCAGTGTTGTGATGAATATGAATAAATATGAATGGGTGGAGCTACTTACATCTGGAGGTGTCAGAGAGAATCTCGAACACAAAAGATAGATAATTATTTTCAAAGCTTGAGGTTTGAATTAAACATACACAGGATAACAATGTTACTGCTCTTCTTGTTTGTTTTCATGATGTCTGATATTGGTAAGTCTCATTATAGAAATATTGACAATATTGAAAGTACAAAAGAATAATCCAATTAAGCTTCTACTTTAAAATATAAAGATACACGCAAAAATGAATTAAACGCTCTCCTTTTAACTGTAGCAAGATTGCATAATCAGTAGACGTTTCTAAATGTAACATATTTAATTACATTTAGCAAACAGTTAACAAACCCTTATTTTCTGCACTGTTATAATCATTAGCATTAGCGGTCAATGAATGGCAAAATGCTAATGTAGCAATATGTTAGCATAGCAACATAGTCAGAAAATTATTTCTAAGAAAGAATGTAAATAAATGAACACTGCTGTCAATAATTATATACACATGTAGGTATCAATAAAACAATTAATACATATCCACTACCACATGCAACTACAAAGCAAGAAGAATATTTTTGCTGTAAGGAATGCTGAACACGCTGCTCTCTGTGTCATGTTTGATTGCTTCCTGAATACAGGTCACATGACATAATTCCTTACTTACACTTTTCTTAAAGAAGCCCCAAGCTAATTGTATACAACAATAACAAAACATCCTCTGTTGCGGTGACGGACTCTACAATGCACTGCTGCACTCTGACAGGAAACCCAGATACACTGTACAAAATGCATTACACAAAAGCTAGGCTTTTTTCACAAGATGGAGCTACAGTATATTCACATATAAACTGTCTGCCTAATATAATTAATTGTGATGATTTCCTAACTTGCAGATCCACATCAATTGTTCACTTGCTAAATAAATCACGTAATGTCTGTAAGTCTAAATATTTGTCTAAATATATATCTTGTTTTTTTTTCTTTTATAATTCAGTTTAAGATTCAAATGTTTATGTTCATCCATTCTTTTCAATGATAAAATTATTAGTAACTACAGTAGCTATTAAAAAGTAAGTCAGTCATATCAATTAAAAAGTGTGTTGATCAGCAACAATCAGTGAGGTAATCTATGACCATAAATCCTGTACTTGAGTACAATTAAGAATACATTGGGTAAAATATTTCTCCAGTAATATTACTGCCTTAAAATGTACTTATGTCTGAAAATTATTGGATTCGCTTGTAATAGTTCACAGTAGTTTTTGTAGAAGTATGTAAAAGGCTGAGGCATGATGTAGTGGTGGCTCAGAGGGCTAAGGGATTGAGTTACTGATCAGAAGATCAACGGTTTGTTCCCCAGCACCAGGTTGCCACTGTTGGGCCCTTAACCCTATCTGCTCCAGGGGCACTGTATCATGGCTGACCCTGTATTCTGAACCCACTTACACTGGGATATGTGAAGAAGGAATATTATATATTATATTCATATAGCGCTTTTAACAATTGACATTGTTGCAAAGCAGCTTTACACAATCAAA
>CM059205.1:5531712-5721712 GCA_030347435.1 Clarias fuscus | reverse complement strand
CTTACAGTATTTCTATAATCTATATATCTGATTTTTCTGACCGTCTGTTTACACATTCTCTTTCAACTATGACCCATATCCGATTCAAGTGTTTACGCTTGCCATACCGTCTGAAACATCGCGCATACTTAAAGGGGTGTTCTTGCACTACACACTAGCCAAGATGAACGAAGGCGAAATATGCTTGACGCTAGCTCTGCGATATGTGCAAAGTTCGCGAAACGGAGAAGGAGGAAAAGGGCCATCATTGCAGCCCGCGCATAGGCTTCATTTATTGTGTCCTCAACCATTCAGAGGAATGTCTGGGTGCGAGACGTGTCGGGGTCGCTCTCTGGTGGCTTGCAACAGGTGTGGTGAGCAGCGCCTCGGTGTGCCTGATTACATCATTAAACCGCGAAGAAGTCGCAGTTTTAATGACGTACAGAACGCAATGCCTCAGAAAATACGATCTGTCTGTTTACACGACAATCACATTAGCACACATCTGATTTATTTCCACATATGAAGGAGGCCTGAAACCGATCTCGAAATATCGTTTACACGGACATAGAAAATATCCGATATGTGTCACATAGGAGCAAAAAATCGGAATTGGGTCACATTTAACTGACAGTGTAAACGTAGCTTTAGTGCTCAATCTTCAACTTCACTTAATAAGCACTTTTACATCCCCTTCCTGCACTTTAAAGATGTTTTTGATCTGCTGAAACAAATGAAAAGCAAACGGCAAGACAAATATTCATTATGATTTGTGTGGAATCATTCCATATTTACTCGACCTTACATGTTTTACTGAGAAACAATCTGTTTCTGTCAATATTATGTCCTAATCTATTGCTAAATAATGGCTTGAGTTTGCCGTTTTTGATGGTGACGTAGTTAATTAGTTAAAAAAGATTTCAGTATGTAATGTGAATTTGATGACTCCTCACTGGCAGGGGGCGTTGTCCTTTAGCGATTCAGACAAATTTTTGTGATTTGTCTCAAAGTGAAATCTGTGATTTTTTTTCTTGATTCTTTATATGTCGAATGACCAAACATTAATAAAATATCAACTAATGTTACTCAACCACGGCTGCTGATTGTTGGACTGGGAGGACCTCCTGAGGGTCATCTGTGCAGTGTGAGACTTTGCGGATTCTATTAACATAGATGCTTATCATGAAAAGACGCCAAGAAAAGTATTTTGTTGCCCAAATGAGCACCATTGGATTCATAAAAAGAAAGGGGACCTTCGGGCGACTGTGTAAGATTTGAGACAGTCCTGTAATATTTCATCAAGTAAAATCCAACCAGACCTTTGTTCCACACTTTGAGTGATGTCCACCTCCTGAATTCATACTGACGCCTGAAGACATACAGGTTTCATACTGGCTAAGCAAAAATATAAATGTGTTCTGAGGACCTCACACCCCCCAAACACAAATCTTATTAAGCGGGCCAGCCAAATCTAAATGACTAAAAGTCTCTGAATGACTTTTAGTCATTTAGTCATGAATGAGCGTATCGTGTGCTCCATAGTTGAGGATTAGATACGATCTTGCAGTCTTATAGGTTGGTGAAAACAAATCATACAGATGTGCATATTTAAGCACGTCTCAGTATTACAGTGGAAGAGTAGGAGAGGAGGACGTTATCGTTTTCCTTGCACACACGCTGTTTGCTTGTACCTGCTTCCAGCTGGTTTCTGTTCGCTTTTCCTGAAAATAAGACTGCCACTTACATTCTTTAATAAACCAAGGACTTTTTATTTGTCACATACACAGTCATACACAGTACGATATGCAGTGAAATGCTTATACGACCTCCCCGTGACCTTAAAACTTTTTTATTTACAAGAAAATAAGGAAATAAATAGTGAATAGTGAAATAGAATGGAAATAGAGGAGTTGAACTATAAAACAAGATGCCAGATACAAAAGTTTTCAAAAATATATCAATTAAATTAATAGACAAAAACAAAGCAAAGTAGGTCGGAGCCGTCGTGACGGCAGCCGGCCTCACCGGCGCCATCTTGTAAGAATCACAAAGTACAACAGAGCCACACATCACATCACGTTAATGAAATTCGATATTTAGTAGGATCCGATAACCCTTGCACGAAACAATAAACCGGATAGCTATTCGCATATTGTGCTGGTCAGTAATTATAATGGTATCATACATGTTCGAAAGCTCTACATGGTCAATATTTCAAGTCTTCCGACCTCATATCTTTCATTCCAATTAATCAGCATGCTATTCAATTCAATTTTATTTGCATAGCGCCTTTAACAGTGGACACTGTCGTACAGCAGCTTTACACAATCGAAAGAAGTATTTAGGTTTTTTGCTATGCTTTGCATCCTGCAGGCCGTTTATGGTGTTTGTCAGGAACAAACAACAATAACAGTCTACTATACATTCATATAAATTTCAGGGGAAAAAAACATTAAACTTAAAATAGTAGATAATACTATTAGAATAATGAGAATAATGCTAAGAAGAAGAAGAATAGAATAACCTAGTTACTACAGGTACTGCAGTACACTACTGGGCTCTTGGAGTAATTAAACATGTTGAGTACTGTTACCTTAAATAATTGCAGTTAGTTACAATTAATAGACCTTGATGAGTATTTAGAACTTTTTGGTATTTATGAGTTTGTAGAAATGCCACTTTTCGAGTAAGCTGGACAAATTTGATATTTTAAGTAACAGTAACAGAGTCACCTTAAAGTTCCACCAACTTAAAATCGTTCAGACTAGTGATTTTGTGTCTGATGTCATCAGGGCAATGGGGCACTGGTGGCTCAGTGGTAGGTGTTTCATCTGCCATGCGAAAGGCCCGGGGTTTAATTCCCAACAACTGGATGAAGTGTCTGTCCCAAGCCCAGATAAAATGGGAGTGTTGTGTCAGGAAGGGCACCTGGTGTAAAACCTGTGCCAAGCTTGTGTGCGGACCGGATCGTCTGCTGTGGCGACCCATAGCCGAAAGACCAACAACACTTTATTTGATTTGCAACAACTAAAAAAAAAAAGATAATTGCTATTAAATAGTATGAGTTTGGCTACTGAATAATGCAAGTGAAGAACGATTAATATGAATGAGTACAACAAACTCAAAAATTGATAGTTCTGTTTACTTAAAATTGGAAACATCATTACTTAATTTTTATGTAACTGATTACCTCAATATTTTATTGGGGTTTACAGTGTAGGCTGGCCACTCCTGAGAGGATTCGCCACTGTTCTAAGTTGTCTGCATTTGTGGATATAAAATAGAATCGTTCAATCTTGATTTTAAAAACTTTTTCTATGTACTCTGGTTACTTTTGTGAAATATTAACATTTATTTGATGATCTAATATCCAAACAAATATAACTATGCACAATCAAAGAACTGGACCATTGCTCAGTGGTCAAAGTGTTTGTTTTTTTTTTTTTAGATAAAAGTAAATGTACTTCATTTAGAAATCAAAGTCTCCGAGTATATTATTCTAATAGGTTTTTTTTTTCTTAAGCTGTAAGCTATAATCATCCAAATTAAACTAACAAACAAAAAAGCTTGAATTATGTCACATTTTGGATGTAATTAATCTCTAAACAATAATAAACCAGTTCAAATTCAAATTCGATTTGTGTAGAGATGCTCTAGTATACACAATGTGCACAATACGACATTTAGCAGAGTTCCATATTTAACCATTATGTTAAATAAGAGCCTTCCTGCAAACTGAGCAACTATACGGAGTCTCTCCTGAATGCACGCGCAAATGATTTTCTAGTTCAAATATCTAAAAAAAATCTCTTATCGTACTGATGACAAGCAAAGGGCTTTTCTCCTGTGTGCCTTGCCTTGTGTAACCTCAAGGATGCCGCCGTATAGAAAGACATTCCACACTGGTCGCACTGGTGATGGTTGATCCCCTTGTGTCGCTTTATATGCATATCTAATGAGGTTTTATAACTAAAACTCGTCCCACACAATAAACAGGAGAAAGGCTTCTCTCCGGTGTGGCTTCTTTCATGGCGTATCAACATTTTCTTTGTCGCGAACTTCATGTCGCAGTTGGCACAATGGTGTAGCCCCTCATTTGTATGTAGCCGCTGATATAAACCAAGATCACCTTTGTTGCTATATTGCTTTCCACAGGTGGAGCACTCGTATGGTTGCTGCACAGAATGGGATTTCTGACGGATCTTCAGGGCTGATTTGCATTTAAATCATTTACCACACTCCGAACACAGCTCGGATCTCAATGCTAAAAAAAAGAAGATGCGAAATTTGAAAGAGTTTGGGCTTCCGGATGCGTCAAGTCTATGCTTGAGTTCGGAAGGTCATCAAAAGACTTTCTTATAGGGGATCTCAAATGAGAGGAATGCTTTTTCGTCTGAACTTTTTCAAGCTAGGTTTCATCCTTTCATCTGAAAAGGTGACAATTGTGTTAAGGTTCAAGGACACTAAATGCACAGTTAGTTATTTCTATGGAGTTATACAGTACATACCTGGGTCTTATGGGCAGCTTGTATGAATACAGAAGTCATGGCAGCAAAAATAATTCATACTTTACCATTAAATGAGTAAAAGCAATCACCTTTGACATCTGTGTGCCAGGTTCCTGGATGTTAAAATAACCAGACATTTTCAGCTCTGCTGGGTGATTTTTATCTTTGGTTGTTCCCGCCAAGAACAGGTCAAATGGCGTACATTGTGTTTGTTATCTTGTTGCTACAGGCATGAGAACATGATGATCCACACGGCTGTCAGCAAATCCAGTGATGAAATTCTTAAAACCTAGGTCAAGGTTAGTTCACCAGAGGGCTGCACTCACGATTCTCCATTTTTTCAACCAAACATTTGCTGCACTCAAGTGAACAACAACAACAACAACAACAAAAACATGCTGTGGATGGAAAAAAGAAAGTCTCCCCTTTTTTCGTAACAAAAAATAATAATAATAATAATAATAAGGATCCTTCAAGTGAAGAACTTAAAAGCTGTTAAACATTAATAAAATGTTAACATCAATAAATGAAAATATCTAATAAATACAGTAGCACCTGTGCCTTTTGGACTCTCGGTACACTGTTTTGGACACTGTCAGAGTCAGCCAAAAATGTATCAGTGCTTTTTTTCAGTTAAAAGGGAATTTGAGGTATAACAAACACATTATCGGACAAAACACAGTATTGGTGCTTTTATTTTTTTATGTTATACATATAATACAGAAAATGTGTGTGCCAAAAAAGCGACTTCTGAAGTTCATGCAACATGGTAGTGATCATTCCTGCATCCCTAAATGTTTAAAATTATTGACTTCAGTCGTTCCATCAAATTATTAACAACAGTGGTTTGGTTTAAATGCTCCAAATTAGACACACATGGCCATAAAACTATAGTTTATTTAGTTAAAATAGCTTTCTGTAATCTGCCCAATAATTATTGTTAACACATACAGTATATCATAAAAAATTCAGGGCTACCTCAGTGCTTTGCATTAGATGGTTTTTGGTAAAAGCAAATTCATGTTGCAATATCTTAACAATTTAGCATTTAAGAAAAAATACACTTTTTCAGGTTTATGTAAAATCGAAATTGCCAAGTTTATTCTGAACGACAATTAATATCATTGAAAGATAGAAAAAAAGTAGAACACAACATAAAAAGGCATGAAATTCTGTATAGCAAATGTGTTTTCATTTGATAAAAATATCAACTTATCCATTGAAAAAAATTATAGTTAACTAAATTATAGTTAACTTCAACTTCGTTGAAGAATCCACCCATCATGCATAGTATATTATTATTATTATTATTATTATTATTATTAATATCAACATCATGTGTATTATAATGCGTGTGGTATTGTGTCTCAGCATAGCTGTTTCCACACTCTGAGCAGACTTTGGCCCTTGTATGGAGCCATTTGTCAAGTCAAGTCAAGTCAATTTTATATATATAGCGCTTTTAACAATTGACATTGTCGCAAAGCAGCTTTACACAATAAAAAGCAGCTTTACACAATAAGATTTGTGAATTCTAAAGGTATCTCTACGGTGAAAAACTTGCCGCAATCCTTAAACAGACGTTCTTCCTGGTGAATTATTCTGTGGGTGTTAAGGACCTGGCTCGACCTGAAAGCCTTCCCGCACACTGAGCAACTATATGGAGTCTGTCCTGAATGCACACGCAAATGAGAAAAAAATCTCTTATAGCACTGATGACAAGCAAAAGGCTTTTCTCCAGCGTGCCTTGCCTTGTGTAACTCATTTGTATATAGTCATTGATGTAAGCAAAGTTCATCCTTGCCGCTATATTGCTTTCCACAAGAGTTGGATTTCTTATGAGTTTTCAGGACTGATTTGCTTTTAAAAAGTTTAACCCATGCAAAACACAGATAGGCCAGGAATGGGGCATTTGAAGGTGTGTGGGCGTCCGGATACGTTGTGTCCATGCTTGAGTTTGGAAGGTTAGCAGAAGACTTTCCTACAGGGGATCTCAAATGAGTGGAATGCTTTTCCTTCTTAACATTTTTAAGCTGGGTTTCATCCTTTAATCTGAAATGGTATCAACTGTGTTAAGGTTCAAGGACACTAAATGCACAGTTACAGTGCATCCGGAAAGTACTCACATCGCTTCGCTTTTTCCACATTTTGTTATGTTACAGCTTTATTCCAAAATGGATTCGATTCATTAATTTCCTCAAAATTCTACAAACAATACCCCATAATGACAACGGGAAAGAGGTTGGTTTGAAATTGTTTGTATTCTAAATCCAAGGAATTGTCTGTAGACATTCCGAGTCAGGATTTCAGTGAAGCACAGATCTGGGGAAGGGTACAGAAAAATCTCTGCAGCATTGAAGGTCCCAGTGAGCAAAGTAGCCTCCATTGTCAATAAATGGAAGGAGTTTGGAATCAGTAGGACTTTTTCTAGAGAGGGCCACCCGGCCAAACTGAGGGGGAGAAGACCGGAGGAGGAGAGCCATAGTCAGGGAAGTGACCAAGAACCCGATGGTCACTTTGAAAGTGATCCTGCATTTCTCTGTGGAGAGAGGAATCTTCCAGAAGAGTAACCATCTTGTAGCACCATACTGTACGCATAAGGACTTAAAGCTGTAATTGGTGCCAAAGGGGCTTTAACAACAACAACAAAAATTGTTTCTCATGGTCTGAAAGTCCTTCAGGTGCCTTTTAGCAAATTCAAATGCAATATTTCAAATAATTTATATACAATAAAACCAAGTATAAAATGTGCAAATTTATGTGCAAATAATAGGAATAAAATATACAATTAATCACATAACTTTTCAAATATGCAAGCAAAATATGTAGAGATGTGCAGTAATGTGATATTATAATAAACAGTAATAATGATGGAATAAGCATGGATGTCAGTAGCAGTAATAATTGTTAGACATAAAATGACCAAATGCAAAGTGTCCATGTCTATGATTGTTTATGTGGTTTTTGACATTAATTTGGTATTAAAATGTGATCTGATCTTTGTCTTAGTACAGATTCTCCAATACTTACAAACGAGTTCCATTCCAGGATCATGTTCGTAAGTCGGATTTGTTCGCAAGTCGTATGTGGCAAAATACCATAACCGTGCCTAAGGAAATTAACCTCACAGTGAAATGTCGTCTCTGCAAATTTCCCCAAAAGAAATAATGGAAATGATTCCAAAAAACTAAAATATTAAGTAAAAATCAGATAAGATCCAACAAATTGCACAGGGGTAATTATTGCACAGTTTAAAAAGTCGTTGTTTCTAATATTGTACAGTTTCAAATGTTATTGCACAGTTCTCTTGTAATGAATTGCATTTGGATAATGTTGCAGTTTCAAATGGTGTTATTGCACAGTTGCTATTGCACCCAAATCTTAGGTATTATAGCTGTGTTGTAAGATAGTATTGTAAATGTCCAACAAAAAAAGGATATTGTAATTATTGTAAAAAAAAATTCAGACATTGTAACATTATATAGCGGTGTACAACACTGTGGAATATGGATACTGGTTCACTGGGAGCAGCTCTGATTGTACAGACTAATAGCAGAAGGGGAAAAAAACCTTTGTTATCACTTGGGGTGTAGCACTTCGGTCTGTCACTGGAGGAGCTGCTCAGAGATGTAACTGTTTAGTACAGGGTGTGGAACTCACACATTCATATTCTCCAGCAATGATGATAATCAGTTTGTCCAGTGTTTTCCTGTCTGCAGTAGAGATGCCGCTGCACCAACAGACCACTCCATAGAATATGGCTGATGCCACCACTGAGTCAAAAAAGGTCTTCAGTAGTGCTCCAAAAGACCTTAGTCTCCTCAACAGAAGGAGTCTGCTCTGTCCTTTTTTATAGATAGCATCTGTGTTGTCTGTCCAGTCCAGTTTGCTGTTCAGATGAACACCCATGTATTTATACGAATCCACTCTCTCAATGTCCTTTCCCTAAATGTTCACTGGTGAAAAAGAAGAAGTGTATTTGTGCCTACGGACGTCCACCACCAGTTCTTTTATCTTCCCCACATTTAGCTGCAGGCAGTTCCGTTGGCAACAATCCACAAAGTTTTGAATTAGTCCTCTATACTCCCTGTCATCGTCTTCTGTGATCAGGCCGAGGTTGGCAGTCATCAGAAAACTTCTGCAGGTGACAGGTTGCTGAGTTGAACATGAAGTCTGCAGTGTAGAGTGTGAAAAGGAATGGAGCCAGGACTGTTCCCTGCAGGGCCCCAGTTTTGCAAACAATCATTTCAGACTCACAGTCACGAGTCCTCACATACTGTGGTCAGTTTGTGAGGTAATCCAGAATCCAGGAAGACAGATGATGGTTCACTCCCATGTACTCCAGCTTATCCCTTAGAAGCGCAAGTTGGATGGTGTTAAAAGCACTAGAGAAGTCAAAGAACATGACTCTCACTTTGTTCCCAGCCTTTTCCAGGTGTGAAAGAGCTCTATTAAGGAGAAGGATGACAGCGTCTTCCACTCCAATGCTAGGCTGATAAGCAAACTGATGTGGATCCATTGATGGGCTCACCAGAGGTCAGAGATGAGTAAGTACCAGCCGCTCAAATGTCTTCATCAGGAGTGAGGTTAGTGCTACTGGTCTGTAGTCCCTAAAGTCTTTTGGCACAGGTACCACCAAAGATGTCTTCCACAGTTGTGGCATCTTGCCCAGCTTCAGGCTGAGATCAAACACATACAGCAATATGCCGCACAGTTGGTCTGCACAGGTTTTAAGTAGCCTGGAGTTGATGCTGTCCTGGCCTGCAGCCTTCCTCACCTTGATCTTTCTGAGCTCCATTCTCACCTGGGCCTCGGTAAGGGGCAGTATACAGTGGTTGGAGTGGGGGCTGGTAGACTGTGAGCTGAGATCCATGCAGAGAGAGGCGGGGCTGGAGCAGCTTGCCATGGAAGAGGAAATGGGTGATTGCAACAGGGCGGATTGGGTGGGGGCAGGAGTGGGTAGCTGATCAAATCTGTTAAAGAATAGATTCATATCATTTACCCACTTCTGGTCGCCCTCCGCCTGTGAGTTGGACTCCTTGTGTCCAGTGATGGTTTTGAGTCCCTTTCACACACCGCTAACATTATTCTGCTGCAGCTGATCCTCCATCTTCTTCTTGTAGCATGCCTTTCCTTTCCTGATCTTCTCTCTCATTTCTTTCTGCACAGTTTTCAGCTCCTCATTATTTCCTGATTTAAAAACCCTCTTCTGCTCTTTAAGGAGAGTCTTTATATCAGGGTTAATCCATGGTTTGTTGTTGGGAAAACACCGTACAGTCCTAGTAGGTACAGTATTCTCCACACACAAGTTAATATAATCCGTTATACAGTCTGTTAAGTTGTCAATATCATCCCCATGTGGATCACACAGTTCCTCCCAAACAGTTGTGTCAAAACAGTCTTTCAGAGCCTCACTGGTTCCATCAGACCATGACCTCACTGTGCGAGATACAGCCGGTTGCCTGCATACAAGAAGTATGTACACAGGTAGGAGATGAACCAGGTTGTGATCTGATCTTCCCAAGGGGGAGTATTGCAGTATAAGCCTACTTGGAGTTGGCATAAAACAAATCCAGTGTTTTATTGTATCTGATATGGCATGAAACATACTGGATGAATGAAGGTAGATTGGAGGACTGAGGTGCATGATTAAAATCTCCAAAGTTAATGAGAAGAGCATTTGGACTCTGTGTTAACAGCCTGTTAACAACAAAGTTGCAGGACATCACATGCCGATTCACCCTCAGCAGAGGGGGGATATACCTAGCTATCGCGATAACATGCAAGAATTCCCGGGGAAGATAGTACGGTTTCATGCTAACGGCTAACATCTCAATGTCTTTACAGCAGATTTGCTCTTTAATAGTGATGTGACTCGGTTTAAACCATCTATTACTCACAAATTCCACCAGTCCTCCCCCTTCTCTTTACCGCTCTCCATCATTCTGTCCGCATGCAGTAGTTGAAAACCATCCAAAGCCATGGTCCAGCGTTAGCTTGGTTAGCCATGACTCCGTAAGCAGCATGATGGTACCCTCCCAGAATTTCCTCTGATGCAGGGTGAGAGGCACTAGCTCGTTCACCTTGTTGGTTAGAGATCTCACATTCCCCATGATGATGGATGGAAGAGTTGCTCTGTACCGTCGCTTTTGGCCTGACACTGAAGTCCAGACATAGAAAGTCAGGCTTTCTCATCCAATATCCTGCGAGTCAGGCCTTCTCATCCAATATCTGTGTCTGACCTCACAAATGCGCTTCTGGAAGAATGGTCAAAAATTCCCCCGAACAAACTTCTAAACTTGTGAAAAGCCTTGCCAGAAGATTTGAATCTGTTACAGCTGCAAAGGGAGGGCCAACATCATATTTAAACATATGGATTAAGGATTGTACTGTATGTTATATCCAATGTCATATGCATGTGAAGGCAGACAAGCAAATACATTTGGCAATATAGTGTATATTCATTATTGTGAATATTATTATGGTATTCATTTCAAATCCCTTCTTAAGCCTTAAAAATTACACTGAAAACATATTAAACCACATCTGTAGAGCTTCTAGAACATTAAAATGGAACCTTGGATTGCGAGTAACCTGGTTTGTGAGCATTCCACAAGACAAACAAAACTTTTGCTTTAATACATTTTAACTTGATGAAAGAGGAAGTCTTGATCTATGCATAATGAGTATCAAGTGGCACTCATGTTTGTCTGTGTGTGCGTGAACGCTTGCCTGAGGCTGTGTGCATGTGTGCTCACTCGCGAGGAGCTGTGTAGAAGTCGTCTTATCATAGTTGAAACATTGTTGTAAGGCAAAGTATAAATGCTTCAAGGGCAGCAGTTAAAATTCTTAATGAAATACTTGAGGATATACTATATTGTTAATGTGGCCAACTGTTGCAAAAATTGATTCTTTGGGGAACCCACCATTGATAGTAGTCAATGCGTGTGTACTCTTTATTATAACACTGTGACCATCTGTGTGTGAGAGTGTGTGTGCATGTCTATAGAGAGGTTCCTTTCCATTCCTGTGTAACGGAACCTTAAGGAAACCTTTTTGTGCTTGAAAAAGGAATATACAAGGTTAAAACACTGCTGGAGCAAAGTGCGCAAAGTAGAGGGAGTGTTCAAACAAGGTTGCTGGCACAAACCTTCCTCTTACTTCCTGGTTCGGGGAGGTCTACTTTACTACCACAAATTTGGCGCGGTGAACCCAAAGAATTTTTAGTGGTTCCACAAAGTAAAGTAGACATTGTAATGCTTACTCCTATCCTCTTGGCGGCCACCTCAGAATCAGCAATACCATCGGAAAGATCCAAGATCGGTTCCACTGGCCCAGGTTGGACGCTGAGGTAAAAAACTTTTGTCAAAGTTGCCCTGAATGCCAGAAAACTCCCCTGAGAAAACCGTCCCCTGCCCCCCCATCCTGCTGCAGATTATAGGTGTTCCATTCAAAAGAATTGGAATGGACCTCGTAGGCCCGCTCCAAAAGTCTGCCCGAGGACATGGGTATATCCTAGTCATTTTGGATAACGCAACACGATAACCGAGTACCGGAGGCTTGCTGCCGCGCTATCAAGGCCGAGGTGAATAAAATGCTATGGCCAGCATAGTCGAGGAGTCAGTAAGCCGCTGGTCCAGTCTGATTCCTAGAGGTAGACTACATCTTTGTAATGACTTCCACTTTCTTAACCAAATCTCAGAATTCAAGCTCTTGGCATCAAATGGGCAGTGGATAAATTAAGTTACTACCCATCAGGAAGACATTTCATACTTGTTACAGATCATATATATATATATATATATATATATATATATATACACACACATACTACTCACAATAAGTTTGGGATATTGTAAAAGGCTCAGTGGATGTCATACATATGGTGTTTGTTTCACTTCAGACATTTTTGGGATACGGAGGTAATTGTGTTGGGGTTCTCATTTTGTGTTTTCCATGTAATGGTCTCATTGTGTTATATTGGGGCCAATACCAAAAGACAATCCTTTTCAATGTGGTATCAATTTCAACATTCTGTGGGTATAAAAATCTGGTATTGTCAGTAAGTCATTCCAAGTTCATCATTCAAACAGCCATGAACACACAACATCAGTTAACGGACGAGCAGTGCCACCTGACCATGGGGTGCCTTTGGGTCGGTGGCAGGCAGTCAGATGTTGCTCGAGAACTTGGTGTGTCTCAAAGTGTCATCAGCAGACTTGTATCAAGACACAGAACTACTGGCAGAGTTCATGACAGACCAAGGAGTGGAACCCCACGATTGAAAGACCACAACAATGACCAGTACCCAAGGACCTATGCACTCGGACATCATTATGCAACTGCCACACAGCTGCCTTCCCGTTTACGAGATGTGAGGGGTACTAGGGTTTCCAGACAAACCATTCGCAACTGGCCGCTTTGACTTGAATGCCAGACGACTGTTGCAGGTGACGTCACTAACACCAAGACACCGCCATGAACGTTTGCAGTGAGCACAAGACCATGTGACCTGGACAATGCAGCAGTGGTCTACCGTCCTGTTCTCTGATGAGTGTCGGTTCACCGTTGCTGGAGAAGGCGAGATGACCGATACACTGAGGTCAACATGGTCCGCAGGGTTTGCTTTGGTGGAGGAGGTGCAACAGTCTGGGCAGCCATCACCAGTCAGCGCAAAACAGATTTGGTTATTGGAGATGGCTCAGTCACTGCACGTGTCAGAGACATCATAGAACCCATCATCATCACCCAATTCCGCCAGCACACCCCCAACTTTCTGTTCATGGATGATGCTCCACCACATTGTGGCAGAATTGTCACAGCTTGACTTCAGGAAGTTGGAGTGCCTCATATGGTATGGCCATCAATGTCCCCTGACCTGAACCTCCATGAAGCAGAGACTGGATAGTCGTACCCCACCCCCACGTGACTTAGTAGAACCACATGTAGCACTTGTGGAAGAGTGGAACACATTGACTCAGAACAACATCATGAGGCTAGTGAGGAGCATGAGACGTCACTGTCAAGCTGTCATTGAGGCAAATGGTAGAAACACCTGCTACTGACATTGTAAATTTTTGTTATTTGGGCCTATCCTTGTTATTGTCTACATTTTTGGGGTAATAAATATTAAACTAATGAAAATGGTGTTTCTTCTCATACATTATTAGTAATATCAAAGGGAACTTTTACTTATTTCATTAAAATTTAGAGCAAATAGGAAAAGCACTCACGTAAATAATATTCATAATTTATTGTTAGGGGTGTATAACAATTAACGAGTCTGGCACGCAGACAGAACACACAGGAAGTATTTATGTCTACAAATAGCATTTGTATATTAAGAACAATATTGCAAAATGTGCACAATACCAAACATCATGCAGGAAGTACACAGAAATCTATTGTCCATAACGCCACGGAAACTGGTTATCTGCTGCTTCTCACTCTCCAATCCAGTAGGTGGCAGCACCAACCACCCATAAACTCAAAAGATTAAATAGAAGTATTTGTAGAACATGTGAGCATTTTTTTTTTAGTTTTTAATAATATTTAACAAATATCAGTGCCAGACCATTACACAGCTGTCATACACAGTAAACATACAAACTATCATTCCACCTGTGATGAATATTCCCCCAAACAACCAATTAGGAACACCTACTGGCTTCGAGCAAACTACTCTCGGTGTCAGATTCTGTAAAGGTCAGTATGAGGGTAAATAACTTACCAAAGAATGTATCCCTTTGGGTTATCTTTCCCAATCTCCCAAAAACACTACTCGGATACAGCACTTGGGGCACTAGACTCACAATTGGGGGGTAGTCCTTTTATTGATTTAATATGCAAACAGGTACAACTTAAGAAAAATAAAGCAAGATAAGATTTACGAGGATAAGCGAAAAGGTTCTAAAGAAAACAAAATGAGTAGAAGGACCAGTGTACTCAGATTGCTGAGTAGATCATCACCTTCACAGTCTCCAATGTAGTCGACTTAGCAGGTAAAGAGTTCAAGGTTGTTGACCCGGCTTCCAAATTCCCCAGATCCCACGCCGATCAAATTCTTACGGGATGCGGAGGTCCCATGGCTGGTTCTACCTAGTAACTCACAGCACCCAAAGAACACCACAGGTGCCAGACACCACCTCATACCCTTAGACGTCTTGTGGTCGAGGGGCCAGAGCCACCCTGGTGACACAAAAGGAATCTAAGTTCTAGGTGGTTTTAACATTAATGGTTTAAAAGTTATGGCTGATCATGCATATTGAAATTAAGTATCAGTAGTTCAAAGTGTCCAGAAAAATGGTGGCCATCTCCACACTATCAAGGAAAATAATCTTCCCTTTCTATAAAGTGGAGTCTACCAAAGACTTTGCACACCGTTTCAAATGCTCACCATTTATGAACCACCTACAGTGACAAATTGGGGGAAAGCATAACATGGTGCGTTTGAGAGACACCGCCATTGTTCTGGCTGTTTGTAAAATTGCCTTCTTTACGAAAAACATAGACTGGGATGTGAATGCCTATAGACTCTTTTGATCTCAATAGACAGCATAGGGAAAACTGAAGTATTACTACTTTACGCCTTCTCAGGGAGACCAACAATCCTCAACTTCTTGCAATGGCCATGGTTTTCCAAGTCGTTATTCTTAGTTGAAATTGCTCTACACTAACTAGTAAATTAACCATCCGGTTACAATGAATACTTCGAAGGTAGAAATCCCACGTTTAGCCATGGTTAGCAGGGCTTCAGTACATTGATGGACAATAAAACATTTTTAAAAATACGACACGTTGGATAAACATGGAGCTTAGAAGTGGAGAAAAACCCCTAAGCTGACATCAGCTGCCAACATGTTTTTTTTTAATTCATAAAATTCAGACCATTTGACTTTTGACCATTAAAAAAACGAAATTTTTTAATGTAAAATGATTCTAAAACTAAAACTGACCAATTAATTAGTGATAAAAAAAATCGATTGCATAAAAGATTAAATCTCACAACAGTATTGCATACCTAAAAATATGTATTTGGCAATTAGATATAAAAATGTATTTAAAAAAGGCTAACACCTACTGTTGAATACCTGAATCTTATAATTAATGATCTGGATTAACTGACAATGGAAGAAAAAAAAAAAAAACTCCACCAAACTGATAAGTAGGTCATTCTTCATAAGTAGCTTTCCCCACTTGTTGACAATTAAATGATTCTTTCATCCCATTCTGTGACTCTCAAGTATCTCAGTTAGCAACAGCCTTTTATTTTGCGCAGACATATGGACTCTCTCCAGCATGGACGGCTTTCTGGTGCTTTCGCAGGTATGCCGAACTCTTGAAACACTTGTCACACTCGCCGCAGTAATACTCTCTTGTCTCTGTGTGGCTCCGCATGTGTGCAAGTAAACTGCTGTAGAAGCTATAACTTTTTCCACACTCTGAGCAGTTGTTGACTTTGTCTCCTGTATGAAGCCGTTTGTGAATTCTAAAGGTGTCTTTGCGGGTGAAAATCCTGCCGCAATCGTCGCAACGGTACTCTGTTTTGGTCGAATGAGTCATTTGATGGGACTTCAGAGTTGAGGGGGCATTAAATCCCTGGCCGCACACTGTGCACCGGTAACGTCGCTCGTTTTTGTGTATTTCTTCATGGCCTCGGAGAGAGGAGGAATCAGAAAAGTTTTTACCACACTCTCTGCAATGGTAAGGTTTCTCCTGAGTGTGTCTTCGCTGGTGGTGGAGCTTCAAGGAAGGCAAATGTCGAAAACTCTTTTCACACTCGGAGCACTTGTAGTTCTTTTCTTCTGAGTGGACTCGTCGATGGACACTTAGCTCGCTCAAGGAGACAAAACGCTTTTCACAGTGGTCACAGCTGTAGGGCTTTTCCCCTGTATGAATGCGTAAATGAAGCTTAAGAGAAAACCGAGACCTAACAGCTTTGCCGCAATGACTGCATTTGAATGGCAAGTCACCTGAGTGGGTCAACTCATGTGCCTTTAGGTGGTGGACTCGTTTAAAACTCATGTCACAGTCTGGGCACTTAAACGGACGTTCTTCCTGATGAATTATTTTGTGAGTGTTAAGGACCTGCCTCGACCTAAAAGCCTTCCCGCACACTGAGCAACTATACGGAGTCTCTCCTGAATGCACACGCAAATGATTTTCCAGTTCAAGTTTCACAAAAAATCTCATATTGCAATGATGACAAGCAAAGGGCTTTTCTCCTGTGTGCCTTGCCTTGTGTAACCTCAAGGACGCCGCCGTATAGAAAGATTTTCCACACTGGTCGCACTGGTGATGCTTGATCCCCTTGTGTCGCTTTATATGCATAACTAGTGAGGTTTTAGAACTGAAGCTCGTCCCACACAAAGAACAGGAGAAAGGCTTCTCTCCGGTGTGGCTTCTTTCATGGCTTCTCAAAAGTTGCTTTGTCGTGCACTTCTTGTCGCAGTAACCACAATGGTGTAGTCGGTCATTTGTATGTAGCCGCTGATGTAAACGAAGTTCGCGCATTATGCTATATTTTTTTCCACAGGTGGAGCACTCGTATGGCCGCTGCATAGAGTGGGATTTCTGATGGGTTTTCAGGGCTGATTTGTTTTTAAAACTTTTGCCACACTCAGAACACAGATTGGCTCTCAAGGCCAAAAAAGATGATGGGGCATTTGAAGGAGTGTCGGCTTCCGGATCCGCTGAATCCATGCTTGGATTCAGGACATCGTCAGACATCAACTTTTTTGCAGTGGATCTCGATTGAGAGGAAAGCTTTTTCTTTTTAACTTCGGCATGCTGTTCTTCATCCTTTAATCTGAAAAGATGCCAACTGTATTAGGGTTCAAGGACACTAAATGCACAGTTAACTATTTCTATGTAGTTGTGAATATACACACCTGGATCTTCTGTGTGGCTTCTAAAAATACAGAAGACAGTTTAATAGTTGGACACAGTCGATTTATTAGTCATAATAGCAAAACTTATGAATACTTTACTGTTAAATGATTGACACTGCTCACATTTGACATTCGTGTGCCAGGTTCCTGGATGGTAAAATAACCCGACGTTTTCAGCTTTGCTAGGTGATTTTTCTGCCTCTTCGATTCTGCATTTCCGTGCTTTTGATGGTCCTCGGAAGTCACCAGGTTTACAGAATTTTGAAGACGTATCTTTGGTTGTTCCTGGTAATGAAAAAAATGAACAGTAATAAATAAAAATATCTAATAAATAATACCTGTTCTAAGTTTACATTATTATTATTTTTATCTACATAAAGCAAATGTCAGAGTTTTTAAGTTAGTTTAAAATGAAATACATAGCTTAAAGTGTTCATTGTTGTCAATCTTAACATACACTTTATGTTTATGTATTTCAGTCACCTTTAGCTTTTATTACAGCGCACAATCTGTATGGGAGTAATTTTTATTTGATTTTATGTGACTTTACTTACTTTTAAGGAATAAAAGGTACCCCATTTTGAAATAATCAGAGATGTGAGTGTGAAGCTGAGCATATAGGCCTCTTGGAATGTGCCTGCACAGGAAATCTGATCTATACATTGAGGCACCTAGAACGGGGAAACTTAATGAAACCCAGATGTTGAATGTGACATCAGCGCACATAGCATGGACCCCGACTTTGTTGATCAACCAATAAAGCCGTTATCTTCTGAAACCAATGCCTGAGTCTTCAATTAATTTCTACAACATCTGGTGTCCAGTTCATGCCTGAAAATGATTCCTCATGCTCCCAGCACCTCTCTTTCACAATTTACGTCTGTCTGTGACTCAAAAGAACAAGTGATTTGTTCATTTTCTACTGGCCACGCTTGCGCAAAGCATCGCAGAACCTCCGTAGGTTATGTATAGGAAACAGAAATTTGTCTTTTGGTCCAAATCATTCGTCCTTTTGTCACATGACGCCAAAGATTAGATTCAAAAGAATGAATGATTCGGGCCAGAAGATACGAGAGGTGAGCTGCTCATTCTGTTTATCATAATATGTTCTTAGCTGCATTGTAATATTTTCATTACTGGAAGTAGAGCCAAAATTTGTATGTAGACTTGTTGGGGGTCTGTTTATTGAAAATATTTTATTTCTGATCAAAAGAACAAAATTAACTAAATGACAAAAAAAAAAAAAAAAAAAAAAAAAAAGGATTTGTTCATCTTGATGAACGAGATTCAAAGAACCAAGTCACTAAAATGTTTCAAACATCTCATCACTAGTACCAATTGATTTTCTTTGCTTGATGCAGCCTAATAATTTGATAATGACTTTGATGACTTTTTTTTTTTTTTTGTCCAGGCATTTTTGTGTATGTCTGCTTTTGTGTGGGTCTGTGTGTGTGTATTAATAGTGTTTTAAATAAGCAAACATATGGATGCAGTGAGATCTGAATGCACAGAAATACATGTAAGTGAATTGCTGTTATTCTGAATCAAGATTGTGATATTTTTTTTTAGATTAACTGTGCAGCCCTAGTTTACTAGGTGCTTCTTTTAATTTAAAGGTAGTTTGACGGACACCAAACACATTACCTGAGTTTTAGCTGGAGCATTAGCACATACAAGTTGGGCTACCTATAAGACCCATTATATTAACTTGTTAATCTTTAATTACATTACTGAGTCATTATTAAGACTAAAATACGCGAGTTATGTCATGACCAAGAACAGAGAAAGACGACATCTACATAAAGTCATCTGCTCAATTAAAACGCATAGTTAGCAAGCACACTGGAGCTCAGTCGTAAAAACACTGCAAAATTTCAAATCAGATTTTCCAAAGGTTAAAAATGCCACGCTCACTCAGCACAATCATTTAATGCAATACAGATAGATCCCTGAAACACTTCTGATATGTGTGGTAATGATTTTTTTAAAAATAACTAGCTATAAATTTTCTCAACATCTGCATCTATGAACTTTATGTACATATATAAATTAATATAAACTGTACATCACACACACATCTATATGTACTTATCCTATATACTTCCTTTTTTCTATACATGTACATCTTAATATCTAATAAATTCTAAATAAATATTCGTGCAAATTTTCGCCCAAGATGATGAAGAAATAACCAAACAAAAAGTTTTTTAATTTTTTTATTTTTTTACAAAAAATAAACAATATTAATAAAAATAAACAATATGCTCAGACATGCACTCACCATTTTATCTCCTGTTTTCTCCATAAAAACACTTCCATTGTTCGATCCTGGCATCTCAGTCCTGCCATTTTCTAAAGACACCTTGCACATCGTCTCTTCCAAACAAACAGGACATTTCAGAGAGTGTGTCCTCTCCCAGTAACTTTGTACACAGCTCCAGCACAGTCTGTGGTTACATCTTAACACCACAGGGTTGTTTAAACATCCCGAACACACTAAACATCTGCTGTCCTCAGGAGGAGCTCGTCCTCTGGCCATGTTCTTACAGAATGGGGGAAAATATATTTGTAATGCGAAACCTTTCCTGCAAACAAGTAACAACTCAAAGGTTTACCTGCTTTCCCTCTTCATCCAGCATGGGCATGAGAGGTTCTTCCTTTCTTCTATGGTGGCTGCCTAGAAAGCTGATTAGTAATGTTAGCACCACCTTCTGGACAGGATGATAAAGGTGGCCTCCTTTTTTTTTGCAGTACCAGGCCTTTGACAGTCCTCTGAAGTCACAGTGCTTGCTACCCTTTGAAGACATATGATTGGGTGTTTCTTCCAACAACAGTTTAATGGCGTACATTGTTACTTGTTAATTTGTGAAGCACATGAAAATCAGAGAATCCAGTGATAAAATTCTCATCAATTAGTTTATTATTAATATTTTTATTATAAGAAAAAAAGTTTGCAAACCTTTTCTGCATTAATTTTGTCATAATATTTGATCTGATTATCCACATTGTGGGTATTGACAAATGTAACGAGCCTAAAATAATATCACAAGCAATTTCCGGATCTTTCATGTCTTTTCTCATTTCTCATGTGGTTTCATCTATCTTTTATGTACTGTAGACTCATTAACAAAGATGTTAAAATAGCAAAACCGAAAACAAATGAACAAAACTCAAAACAAAATAACAATTTAGTTTTGGGTTTTGTTATCTTGTTTTTTAATTAGTTATTTTGATTTGGGTTTTGTTATTTTGTTTTTGAATGTTTTATTTAGTTTTGGGTTTAGTTATTTTGGTTTGGGTTTTGTTATCTTGTTTTTTAATTTGTTATTTTGATTTGGGTTTTGTTATTTTGTTTTTGAATGTTTTATTTAGTTTTGGGTTTAGTTATTTTGGTTTTGTTATTTTGTTATTTAGTTTTTTAATTTGTTATTTTGATTTGGGTTTTGTTATTTTGTTTTTGAATGTTTTATTTAGTTTTGGGTTTAGTTATTTTGGTTTTGTTATTTTGTTATTTAGTTTTTTAATTTGTTATTTTGATTTGGGTTTTGTTATTTTGTTTTTGAATGTTTTATTTAGTTTTGGGTTTAGTTATTTTGGTTTTGGTTTTGTTATGTTGTTTTTTAATTTGTTATTTTGATTTGGGTTTTGTTATTTTGTTTTTGAATGTTTTATTTAGTTTTGGGTTTAGTTATTTTGGTTTTGTTATTTTGTTATTTAGTTTTTTAATTTGTTATTTTGATTTGGGTTTTGTTATTTTGTTTTTGAATGTTTTATTTAGTTTTGGGTTTAGTTATTTTGGTTTTGTTATTTTGTTATTTAGTTTTTTAATTTGTTATTTTGATTTGGGTTTTGTTATTTTGTTTTTGAATGTTTTATTTAGTTTTGGGTTTAGTTATTTTGGTTTTGGTTTTGTTATGTTGTTTTTTAATTTGTTATTTTGATTTGGGTTTTGTTATTTTGTTTTTGAATGTTTTATTTAGTTTTGGGTTTAGTTATTTTGGTTTTGTTATTTTGTTATTTAGTTTTTTAATTTGTTATTTTGATTTGGGTTTTGTTATTTTGTTTTTGAATGTTTTATTTAGTTTTGGGTTTAGTTATTTTGGTTTTGTTATTTTGTTTTTTAATTTGTTATTTTGATTTGGGTTTTGTTATTTTGTTTTTGAATGTTTTATTTAGTTTTGGGTTTAGTTATTTTGGTTTTGTTATTTTGTTTTTTTAATTTGTTATTTTGACTTGGGTTTTGTTATTGTGGTTTTTAATTTGTTATTTTGTTTTCGTTTTGTTAACTTGTTTTGCACTTCTCGGCCACCGTAGTATTGTCTTTTTCACACAACCGGTAGAATTGCCAGACCGGTGAAGCCATTTTAGCAGCGCGCAAAAAAAAAAAAAAAAAAGTCCCAAGAGTTTTGCGTCCCCTGATCGGCTTTTCTATATCGGCCATTATAGAGACTGCCGATCAATGGTCCCAAAGCAATTATCGGCCGATTATGATCGGCGACCGATCAATCGGATCACCTCTAATTTTAATGCTAGAATCTATCATGAAAAATTCACTTTTTAACCATTTTAGACATGCAGATGGATCTCCAATGTGCATGGACAAATAAAAAAATAAACGTGAGATTTGCTTGTGTTCCTCTTGGTGTTTATCAGCGGTTGGTATCCATAATGTTGCGTTGCCGCCACCTTCTGGTCTTGATCTCCCTCGTCCTCCTTTCAGTTTAAATCCTCTTTTCCAGTTTTTTGCCTTTAAGAAACCCATCAAATACGTTCTTCCTTCCTTGTCCTCTTTCTCCATTTTCTAAAATACATTTCGCAGTGTACTCAATCTTTCAAAACTCCCATTACTCTTCCCCTAAAGGTTGGGATGGAGCTCGCTGTGTCTTGCTTCCCATGAGTTTTTCTTTCTTCTTTGCTTTCCAATTTGTAACTAGGTACAGTAACTGGAGCCCCGGGTTTCTCTGGTCCGTAGATTCGTATGTCAAGCCACAAACACTATGTTTATATTTCTGGTCGGTACATCTACTGTTTTCAATAATTAGGTCAGTTGTCTAGTCAAGATGCTTGAACATAATTTCAAATCAACATTTGGTGTTTCTAATATGCAGAAAGAAGTCTAATCAGGCCATACTATTGTCGCGCCAAATTTCTTAACATACACACCTACAGCATTGCCAGTTGATCTACTTTTCAACAAAGCTTTCCTTTTGAGCCGTCTCCATGACGTTTTCCTCTCTATTATTACGTCATATACAGTAAGGATACCCCCGGGTGTGGCTCAGCAGTAGCTCATTTCTGTAGAAAGCGCTATTGGAGAAGGAGTAAAATAAAGGGCGTTGAAGGTATAAAAAAAATACATTATCCGAGGAGTATTTTTGCCCGAGCTTTTACACAAACTTTGGGGAAGCTCTGAACCCCGTGTTAGATTGTTAAAAAAAAAAAAAAAGGTAAAATGTGACATTTAAACACTTAGCTGTCCATTTAGCACAATCATTTCTTTTCATATCGTGCGTGCCTGAAACACTCCTGATATATGCATCAATATGAACATTATTGTGATTTTCGTGTCAAGTTCCTTCATGAGGCTTAAAACACACAATGAAACCACATTTGTAGAGCATCTAGGGCATTACCTGAATATTTGTATGCATGAACTTTCACACATTAACTCCTATCATCACGTAGAAGTATATTAGAGAAATTATTCTGACGATGATGATGATGATGATTATTATTATTATTATGTCTACAGATGTATTTATTTAAGAGCAACAATGCATGCAGGGAGTACACCAATTGAGACTTTTCTAAATGTAAATGCTCAGACATGCACTCACCATTTTAACTTTTGTTTTCTCCATAAAAACATTTCTCCCGTTTGATCTTGCAACCTCTGCCGATCCATTTTGTAACAACACCTTACACGACGTCTGTTCCAAACAAACAGGACATTTCAGAGTGTGTGTCCGCTCCTAGTAACTTTGTACACAGCTCCAGCACAGCCTGTGGTTACATCTCAACACCACAGGGTTGTTTAAAAATCTCAAACAAACTAAACAACTGCTGTCCTGCCGTTGCCCATCCAGAGCTTGTCCTCTGGTCATGTCCTTACAGAATGGAGGAAATCATATTTCGAGAGAAAAAAAATGCATTTCTCCAGCAACAACTTACTTCCCTTTTCTCACTGCATAAGAACGGGCTTTTATTTCTTTCTTCTATGGTAACTGAACAGAAGGCTAGTAATGTCTGCACCACCTTCTGGAAAGGATGATAAGGGTTGTTTAAATAACTGAATGTGAAACAATTTGTCTTTTTTTTTTTTTTTTACACCTACTGTTGCTGAAATTTCTTGACAAAATGCATTAAAAGTTTTTGTTACATACAGTATAAACACACATGGCAGCAACTCAATGTATTTACATATATGGACATGATCAAGACAATCTGCTGAGGTTCAACTCGAGCCTCAGAATGGGCAACGTAAGGTAATTTAACACGTGACTTTGCACATGGCATGTTTCCTGGGCTGACTATTTCTGAATATTTCTTTCACTCACAGCCATCTCCAGGGTTTATAGGGAATGATCTAAAGAAGAGAAAATATTCAGTGAGTCGCAGTTCTCCAGGTGGAAATGCCGCATTGACAGCCGAGGTTAGAGGAGAATTACTAGAATGGTAACTGAGGTATGCCAAAGAGATTCTCTGAATGCACAACATATTATGCCTTGAAGCAAATGGGCTCCAGCAGTAGCAGACCACACCAGTTACCTCTCCGGTCAGCTAAAAACAGGAAACTGAAGCTACAAATCGCATGGGCTCACCAAAATTGGGGGGAAAAATGTTACCTAGTATGATAAGTCTCAATTTTTGATGTGTTAGGGCCAGAATTTCTCAAGAACAGCATGAAACCATCGATCCATCCTACCTTATGTCACCAGTTCAGTATGGTAATGGTGGCGTAGTGGTGTGGGGGGGGTCAAACTGGCTCTCGTGAAGACCATTCCTGGAAAGCAAGGCCAGTGGGCTAAGGCACTCTGTCACTGATCGGAAGATTGACGGTTCGATTCCCAGCTCAGTCAGGTTGCCATTGTTGGGCCCTTGAGCAAGGCCCTTAACCCTAACTGCTCCAGGGGCGCTGCACCATGGCTGACCCTGCGCTCTGACCCCAGTTACGCTGGGATATGCGAAGAAGGAATTTCACTGTGCTGTAATGTATATGTGACAAAAATAAAGGCTTTTTTTTTTTAAAAACTTACCTCTGCTGCAGAGGAGAAGTTCAATTAAAGTTACCATACTCCGAAATCACCAATTAACAAACAGCACCTCAAATTAGAGCCGTTATGAAGCCTTACAGATCATAAGTAGCAGGCACATCTCAATATCAACTGGTCAAAGGAGATTATTGCATGGTACTAGCCCATTTGCTGTCGAAACCTTTGACTGGTTGAGTTTTTTTTTTTTTTGACACATCTTCTAATTCCATTTTTTCCCCTCATTTTATTTCTTTTTACATTGTTAATCAATGATGTCTTATGAACAGTTGATATTGAGATGTGTTTGCTACTTATGCTCTGTAAATCCTTCATAACACCACTAATCTGAGGTGCTGCTGATTTGTATAAACATCATAATTATAATCATAATTATCTAAATGCCACTTCTGCTTCTCCCTCCTGTCCAATAGGTTGCAGCACCAACCACCCATAAAATCTAAAGATTTACTATAAGCATTTTTTTTATTTGTTGAGTTTTTTAAAATAATATTTAACAAAACATCATTAGTGTATAATATAAAATATAAAAGCGGTCGTGGCGCCTGAGAAAAATATTCCCCCAAACAACCAATAAGGAACACCTACCAACTTATTGTGAACCACTCTCAATGTCTGATACTGTAAAGATCAATATCAGGATGAAATCAACACTCCTTGAGAATGTATCCTCCAGGGTTGTTTTTCCCAGTCTCCCAAAACCACTAATAGGATACAGCACTTGGGGGACTAGCCTCACAATGGGAGGTAGTCCTTTTACTGAGTTAATATGCAAGTTCTTAAGCAAAATCAAGCAATATAAGATAATATACAGTAGTTTGTGTAGTGGGTAAACTCACAGACCTACTGTACTGCGAATGTGTCACCTGTACCTGTCTGAGTTTGTGTTACAAGTAAAAAAAAAAATAAAAAATAAAAAAGAGGTCCATGTATGAACTCTGATGGGCGTGTGTTACTGCTATCTGGTTAAACAAAACATTCAACATACTGTATGTCTTGCAAAGTGGATGTGAAGGTACAAAGGGTCTCATAAACATCTCCCTAAAACTAGATTTATTTTTGACTGGATCAAATGAAATAGTTATATACTGTATGGTTATACTGTAGCTTTCATAAACCATGAGTTGAGTTGCAATGCTAACAGGTGATAAAATTGGTAATCCTTGAATAGGTGTGGGTTAAAAGTACAAAACTGAATGACACTAACTGATTGCTATAGGTTAAGAGAAATTAGGTTGTTACTCGATGATGCTTACGGTCTTATGCAAAAGTTTAGGCACCCCTTGGTAAATAACAGATTTTGGTGATTGTTTTAATTGAAAAAAAATTTTCAGCAAACATTGGTGCATAGGTACTTTTTATGACATAAATTGAACAAAGATAGAAAATAAAAACATTATTGTAGCACTGTGCAAAACTTTGGGCACCCTACTGTGGGAAATTTTGATTCTTCCCCTTGTTAATGTTGCCTTAATTTAAAATATTAAACAAAAGCTGCTCTCTAATCAAAAAGGCCCAAAAAACGACACAGGACTCTGCGCAGATCTGGATGAAGTAGGTAGGATTTATAGCAGCAATAAAACCCAAGTGAGCAGTTACAAGAAATAGACTTGAGATGCTTAGGTCATAAATCCAAGCATTATCAAGAGCAGACTGTCTGACAGCTACATGCACACTCTTTATATACAGTTTTCAAGGGGAGGGATGCACACCTTGTCCCGTCCTCAGTACTTCTTTTTTTCCATTCCTTACCAAATGTTTTAACCCATTATATTCTAACTTTTTCCAAGAAATTCTCCCATTATGTTTTTAAGTTTTTCTACCATACTATGTAACGTCATATGCCTCGTCATCTGACTCCCTACATCATCTGTACCTCATGATTATATTTTTTCCCATTATAATTCATTTTTCTTGCAAATTCCTTTTGTTTAGTTTATAAAAAAATATCAAGAGTGGTGTTATCTTTTTACTATACATTCCTGTTTTTTCTGATCTATTCTACAGTTCTCGAGAGACAGACCATGGGTAAGCATCTCTTTCGCACTATTTAAATTTCTTGTCTTGTTTTCCCAATTTGTTGTACTCACGTATTTTATTTTAATCTTTTAGCTGATTGTACTTGCTCAAGTGAATCATTGCATCCCTCTGGACAGCTCGGACAGTACAGATTATAACCCTACTCAACCTGCCATTGACCGGGCCTCTGTGGGCCTCATCAGCAGTCTATGTCACTGATGCAGTTTGGAGAGAGGGCTTACGTACTTCAGGAAGGATGATTCCAATCCTGACCATTCCAAGGGACTTCGCCTGGAGGTAAACAGCCCTTCTCCTCATTCCTTTAGGCCTGTACGGCCAGAGTCTGGCACTCCAGCCCCTTCTAATCGAAGGCCTATTTATCATGGAAGTGTTGGCACTCAGACCGATTTTAAAATGTCCGTTAGTACACAAACTACAGAGAGCGCAACTGTTGGCACTCAAACTGATTTTCCTCCAACACCTGCACCAACTCTGAACCACAGCATTTCTGCTTTTGTCCCCCTTACTGATCTTCCTGTGGGTGTGGTTCTGGCACAAAGAAGGCTGATGTTTAATGTGATTTCTTATGCATTTTTTTTTTTTTTTTTGCCTACTGATACTTACCCAGACCCCCTATGTTTTTTGTACTTTTATGTTAGGTCTTATGCTGTGTATTATTATCTAGAATTTTTCATGTATCTCTTTGTTCGTCATTATGTAGGTGCACATGCCATTTTGTGTTGTGCATACTTCTTACTAAACTCAGTTTTCTTAAAACTGATGTCTTTTTTTGTATTTTTGACTGTTTTTACCTAGACATGTGTGTGACTACACGTCTCCATCCTCACACGGTAATTTCTGGCATGTGTAACCAACACATGTTTCAATCCTTCGTTAAGTATGCTTGTGTCTCTCGGGTACGGCACCTGGCGCCTTATCTTGTGTCTATTTATCATAGATGTATGACCGCTAACTATAAAACAAGTACAGGTCATGTCTGGGTCACGCTGGTTATGTTTTATGACCTGTCACATAGGCCCCGTCAGGTTTTCTTCATGCCATGTACATAGTGTCTCACCTCTGAGTGGCCCCATATGCCTTCTCACACAACTAGAAGTTGTTCTTTTTATGTATGGGATCCTGTTCTCTGCTTATTTCTGCATACTGATCTTTTCCCTACTTGCTTCTGTATTTTTCTCACCAAGATTAATACTGATTAATTATTATTATTGTATTGTTTGATTTATATTACATTGATTAATATTGTTACATTACTGCATACACAAGTATATTCTACTAAAATATGCTTACACGACATAATCAGTACTTAGTTCTGGCAGATATAGCTCGCAAATGCAAGAGCTAAAAGTCTTTCAATTCTTGTACTTGGGATTTTCTCCCATTCTTCCTTGCAAAAAGCTTCTAGTTCTGTAATATTCTTTGGTCGTCTCTTGAGGTATTCCATAGTGGATTTCGCGGTATGTTTAGGATCATTGTTCTGTCGTAGAAGCCGTCCTCTTTTCAGCTTCAGCTTTTTTACAGATGGTGTGATGTTTGCTTCCAGAATTTGCTGGTATTTGGTGGAATCCATTCTTCCCTTCACCCATTCAATGTTTCCTGCGCCACTGGCTGCAACACAATCCCACAGCATGATAGATCCACCCCCATGCTTAATCGTTGGCAAGGTGTCCTTTTCATGAAATGCTGCTCCTTTTTTTTCCTCCAAAACATGCCTTTGCTGATTGTGGCCACAGAGTTCTATTTTAACTTCATCCGTCCACAGCACTTGTTTGCACGTCATCAGGCTTCAGGCTTCTGTATCAGGCTTCTGTAGTTGTTCTGCTGCATACTTCTGACGTTGGATTTTATGAGGTTTTTATAAGGTTTTCTTCCGCTGACTCTTCCATGAAGGTCTTGTGGAAGACTCCTGAGTCTGCTAAATCTTCCTGCAGGGTCTTTTTGCAGTCAAATGGGGGTTTTGATTTGTCTTTCTGACCAGAATACAAGCACTCACTGTGGAAACTGCCAGCTGACAACACTTTGCTATTTCTTGTAGCCTTCTCCTGCATTGTGGGCATCAATAACGTTAATTTTCAGAGTCTTACACAGCAGCAACAGGAACCCATGGTTGTTGAGTGTCTGCAAGTGTGTGCACAAGGTTTGAAGAGTCAAAGTATTTGTAAAGCTTTGAAATTGGCATTTACTAATGACAGCTGTTGCCATGCATCAGATCTAACGAGCTGATTATGGTGTGAAAACTTGTAAAAAGAATCTGAGACTCTGGAACTCTTAGGGTGCCCAAATATTTGCACAGTGCCATAATAATGTTTTCTTTTTCTTTTCTTTTTTTGTTAAATTTATGGCATGATAAGTAACTATGCATCAATGTCTGCTGAAAATAGTGTGCATTTTTTCCATTTCCAAGAGAGACCGTGTTAACATCTTTTCAATAAAAAAGAAAAATTCTGTTATTTATCAAGGGGTGCATCACTTTTGCATAAGACTGTATATATTAAACTGGCTCCATAAAACAAGGACAATAAACATCCTAACCTTTCCTAAAGCCTCATCTGAAAAACTATAGGGCCTTGATAACTCACCACAATCATGCAAACCCTCCCCAAACACCTCCATTGACAATCTAGAAGCACAGGCAGTCAGTGGAGATCACTGTAATACTTCCCGTAGATATAAAGTCAGCGCTAAAAGAAATTCACTAAATTAGATTTTTTTTTTAAAAGGACTCTCTCCTACTTTCTCCAATGTAGCAGTCATTAACTGCCTGGCCAAAAGATCTGGTTATACTTGAGCACAATGACAATTATATAGATCTTCTCCATGCTCTGTTTTTTCTATGACGTTGGATGACCATAAAACATAAGAAAAAACAGGGCATGTTGGATGATGTCCTTTCCTTCTGGAAAATAACTGTAAGCAACTAACCAAAAATAAGCAATTTCCCTCTGGGATTAATAAAGTTCTTTAAATCTTGAATAAACATGGAGCTTCAAAGCAGAGAAAAACCCCTAAGCTGCAATCATGCTTTGGGTCACATATTTTTAAGAATTTCGTTGATTTTAGACCATTTTACTTTCGTGAACATCTTGTTTGTTAAAAAAAAAAAAAAAAAGCCTAAATAATTGTAGTGTGAAACGATCCTGAACCAAAAACTGTCCAATTAACTGAATCGACCAACAAAGAAATGTATTCAATTGCATAAAATTTAAAATCTTACCATTCTATTGCACACCTGAAAAATATATTTGGCAATCAGATATTAAAATGAAAACTGTCTGTTACAGCTAATAGCTACTTCACAGGAATACCTGAATCTTATAATTAATCTAAATTAATTGACAATGCAAAGAACAACTCCAGCAAACTAATAAGCAGGGAAAATACTGGAAGAAATTGTTCTTCATAAGTAGCTTTCCCCACTTGTCAACAATTAAATGATTCTTTCATCCCATTCTTTGAGGGCCTCTCAAGTATCTCAGCTAGCAACAGCCTTTTATTTTGCGCATACATATGGTCGCTCTCCAGCATGCACGGCTTTCTGGTGCTTTCGCAGATATCCCGCATTCTTGAAACACTTGTCACACTCGCTGCAGTAATATTTAGTCATTTCTGTGTGGCTCCGCATGTGTACAAGTAAACAGCTGTAGGAGCTATAGCTTTTTCCACACTCTGAGCAATTGTTGACTTTGGCTCCTGTATGAAGCCGTTTGTGAATTCTAAACGTGTCTTGGCGGGTGAAAATCTTGCCACAATCGTCACAACGGTACTCCGGCTTGGTCAAATGGGTCATTCGGTGGGACCTCAGAGTTGCGGGGGCATTAAATCCCTGGCCGCACACTGTGCACCGGTAACGGCGCTCGTTTTTGTGCATTTCATCATGGACTCTGAGAGAGGAAGAATCACAAAAGCTTTTACCACACTCCCGGCAATGGTACCGTAATGGCCTCTCCTGAGTGTGTCTTCGCTGGTGGTGGAGCTTCAAGGAAGACAAGTGTCGAAAACTCTTTTCACACTCGGTGCACTTGTAGTTCTTTTCTTCTGAGTGGACTCGTCGATGGACGTTTAGCTCGCCCAAGGAGACAAAACGCTTTTCACAGTGGTCACAGCTGTAGGGCTTTTCTCCTGTATGAATGCGTAAATGAAGCTTAAGAGAATGCCGAGTCCTAACAGCTTTGCCGCAATGACTGCATTTGAATGGCAAGTCACCTGAGTGGGTCAACTCGTGTGCCTTTAGGTGGTGGACTCGTTTAAAACTCATGTCACAGTCTGGGCACTTAAACGGACGTTCTTCCTGATGAATTATTTTGTGGGTGTTAAGGACCTGGCTCGACCTGAAAGCCTTCCCGCACACTGAGCAACTATACGGAGTCTCTCCTGAATGCACACGCAAATGATTTTCCAGTTCAAATTTTACAAAAAATCTCTTATCACAGTGATGACAAGGAAAGGGCTTTTCTCCTGTGTGCCTTGCCTTGTGTAACCTCAAGGACGCCGCAGTATAAAAAGACATTCCACACTGGTCGCACTGGTGATGCTTGATCCCCTTGTGTCGCTTTATATGCATATCTAATGAGGTTTTATAACTAAAGCTCGTCCCACACAAAGAACAGGAGAAAGGCTTCTCTCCGGTGTGGCTTCTTTCATGGCGTATCAATAATTTCTTTGTTGTGAACTTCTTGTCGCAGTAACCACAATGGTGTAGCCCCTCATTTGTATGTAGCCGCTGATGTAAACGAAGTTCGCCCTTGCAGCTATATTGCTTTCCACAGGTGGAGCACTCGTGCGACCGCTGCATAGAGTGGGATTTCTGATGGGTTTTCAGGGCTGATTTGCTTTTAAAACTTTTGCCACACTCAGAACACAAATTGGCTCTCAAGGCCAAAAAAGATGATGGGGCATTTGAAGGAGTGTGGGCTTCCGGATCCGCTGAATCCATGCTTGAGTTCGAGATGGCGTCAACAGACTTTTTTGCAGTGGATCTCAATTGAGAGGAAAGCTTTTTCTTCTTACCTTTGGCATGCTGTTGTTTATCCTTTAATCTGAAAAGGTGGCAACTGTGTTAGGGTTTAAGAACACAAAATGCAGTTAGTTATTTCTATGCAGTTGTGATTATACATACCTGGATCTTCTGGACGGCTTCTAAAAATATAGGAACAACAGTTTAATAGTTGGACGATTTTGTAAAAAAACTTATGAATATTTTACTGTTAAATGATTGACACTGCTCACATTTGACACTCGTGTGCCAGGTTCCTGGATGGCAAAATAATCTGACGTTTTCAGATTTGCTGAGTGCTTTTTCTGCCTCTTCTCTTTTGCAGTTCCGTGCTTTTGATGGTCCTCGGAAGTCACCAGGTTTACAGAATTTTGAAGACGTATCTTTGGTTGTTCCTGGTAATGAAATAATGAACAGTAATAAATAAAAATATCTAATAAATAGTACCTGTTCTTTTTGGACACTTCAAGTACCGTACTTCAACATACACAAGTTTAATTTTCTTTTTTTAAATCGGCATAAAGCAAGTTAGTTTAAAATGAAATACATAGTTTAAAGTTAGAATTCATTGTCAATCATACACTTCCTGGCCCCAAAAAAGTCACCATTATTTCAGTCACATTTAGCTTTTATTGCAGCGCACAATCTGGTGTCCAGTTCATGTTTCCTCATGCTCCCAGCACCACTCCTTCACAATTTGAGCGTCATCAGGGGAGGAAAATTCCATAGATGTGATATCAGGTCATTCTTGACATTCAGGTCAGCAGGTCAGACTTCATTTTATTGCCTCATAACACCTGAATCTAGACCTGACCAACTGAAGTAACACCATATCATAACACTGCGTACAGAGACATGTGGGCACTATGCATGATGTGTGCTTCAGGGTATGAACGGAATGCACCCATCGCTCTGGAACAGGGTCAAACTGAACTCATCAGACCACATAATCTTTTCCCCCCACTGTTTCCAAAGACCATCTTTATTCTGAAAAAAGAAAAAATGGTTTTCTTATGGACAAACAGCGGTTTAGTCCCAATCCTGAGAGTTCTCATCACATTGTGTGAGTGTATGGATATGCTCTTGCTTTTACTATTAAACATAACTATGGTTTTTACTGTTGATTGGTTTACCATGCAACTGTGGGAGATTTTTGTCTTCCACCAATTGATGTTGCCTTAATCTAAGTTATTAACCAAACACTTACATTTAATATCAAAGAAAGACTTCTGACTCAGTGCAGATCTGGATGAAGTAAGACAGGATTTATTGCAGCAATAAAACCCAAGTGAGCCAGCCTAGCAAGGCCTAGATTGAAAGTCCAAGCACTACCAAGAGCAGACTGACTTGACTGTGAAATACATGCTTATTTTATACCGTTTGTAAGAGGAGAGGCTCACCCCTATCATCCTCTCCTTTGTATGTTTTGTCCACTCCTAGTAAATTATTATCCCATTATAGTCCAACTAGGTTACCCATAATAATGACCTTTTTTCCCTACTTTGTTCCACTGCATCATTATCTGACTCCTTGGTGTACTCATAGTTTTCCATTATAATTAAGTTTTCTTATAAATTATTTTCGATTATCTTTACACTTTTCTTTCTTATTTTTTTTTTTTTTAATATTGGGGCGTTGCCTATTTTGCTATACTTCCCTTGGTTTTCCAGTTTGTTCAACAGCTCTCGAGAGACAGGCCATGGCTAAGCATCTTCATCACACTATTTTCAGTATTTGTCCCATTTTCCTTTCGTTGGTGTTTTATGTTTTTATGCATTTTATCTTAATTTTACAGCTAATCAAGCAAGTGCTGACTACATCCCTCTGGATGATTCAGACAGTCAGGGCAGTCCGGATTATACTCCTTCTGAGGATTACAACCCTACTGAGCCTGTCATGGACTGGGCCTCAGTAAGGTCTAACCAAGATGAACCTGAGTCATCTGGAACCTTGATGCAATATCTATGGGAGAAAGGCCTTACTTATTTCAAGAAAGGTGACTCCAAGCCCGGTCCTTCTAAAAGACTGCGTTTGGAGGCAGATAGTCCTCCTCATTCTCGTAGGCCCGTAAGGCCCAGAGTCCAGCGCCATCTATTCAAAGGTCTAGTTGTTATGTATCTGTTGGTACCCAGACCGATTTTAAGGTGTCTTTCGATACCCAAACGGATCCTCATCCCGTATCCACACCACTCCTGAATCATGGCCTTTCTGCTTTTATTGCTCTCACTGACCTTTCTATCTGTGTTGTGCTGGCTCATGGAAGGGTTCCTATGTGATTTCTCCCTTTTATTGTTGGTGCTCCCCAGGCCCCTTATGCTGTTTTTACTTCTACGTTGGGCCGTATATATTCTATGCTTACTATGTTTAGTGTACACATTATTGTGTCTATTTCCATGAAACATGTTATGCATACAAGCTTTTGTATGTCTTTTTGCTTATTAATTTACTGTCCTTGATTAGAACATGCACATTTGTTCAATGTTATGTTTGCTTTTCCATCCCGGCCATATGTTTAATATTTCAACATGCACACGTATACGTATATCTGAACAATAGGCTTACACCACGCCCAGAATTCCCCCAAAGCATCAGTAGGTTATGTACAAGAAATTAGTATTTTGGTCCGAATCATACGTTCTTTTGTCAGGTGACTCTCAGACACTATGCAGTGTAATAGATTCAAAAGTATGAACGACTGATGATAGGTGAGCTGCTCATTCTGTTTATCATAATATGTTCCTAGCTACATTGTAATGTTTGCATTCCTGGAAGTAAAGCCAAAATTTGTGTATGTAGACGTGTTGGGGTCTGTTTTTTATTAAAAATTAAACATTTTATTTTATTTCTGATCAAAAAAACAAAATGAACTAAATGACTCTGAAAAAAGATTAAAAGAACTGAGTCACTAAAATGATTCAAACATCCCATCACTAGTACCAATTGATTTTCCTTGCTTGATGCAGCCTAATAATTTGAAATGATCATTTGAAAATGACTTTTTTCTTCAGGCATTTTTGTGTATAGTCTTACGCAAAAGTTTGGGCACCCCTTGATAAATAACAGATTTTGGTGATTTATTTTTTTTTTTAAAGATGTTAACCCAGTTACTCTTGGAAATGCAAGAAATGCACAATATTTTCAGCAAACATTGATGCACAGTGCCATAATAGTTTTTTTATTTTTGTTCGATTTTGGCATAAGAAGTAACTATGTGCACCCTAAGATTTCCAGAGTCTCTGATTCTTTTTGCAAGGTTTCAGACCTTAATCAGCACGTTAGATCTGATGCATGGCAACAGCTGTCATTAGTAAATGCCAATTTCAAAGCTTTACAAATACTTTGACTCTTTAAACCTTGTGCACACATTTGCGAACACTTGACAACCATGGTTTCCTCTAAGCAGCTGTGTAAAACTCTGAAAATAAAAGTTATTGATGCCCGCAATGCAGGAGAGGGCTACAAGAAGATGGCAAAGCGTTGTCAGCTGGCAGTTTTCACAGTGAGAAATGTAATTAAGAGAACTTAATTACACTGGAACTGTGGAGGTCAAGAGATCTGGAAGACCAAGAAAACTCTGGGAGAGAACTGCTCGTATGCTAGTCAGAAAGACAAATCAAAACCCCCATTTGACTGCAAAAGGAACCTGCAGGAAGATTTAGCAGACTCAGGAGTGGTGGTGCACCGTTCCACAAGATCTTCATGCAATAGTCAGCGGAAGAAAACCTTACCTGCATCCCCATCATAATATCCAACGTCAGAGGTATGCAACAAAACATCTACAGAAGCCTGACTTGTTTGGAAACAAAGTGCTGTGGACTGATGAAGTTAAAACAGAACTTTTTGGCCACAATCAGCAAAGGCATGTTTGGAGAAAAATGGAGCAGCATTTCATGAAAAGTTCACCTTGCCAACCATTAAGCATGGGTGTGGATCTATCATGCACAGGAAACATTGCATGGGTGAAGGGAAGAATGGATTCCACCAAATACCAGCAAATTCTGGAAGCAAACATCACACCATCTGTAAAAAAAAGCTGAAGCTGAAAAGAGGACGGCTTCTACAACAGGACAATGATCCTTAACATAACTCGAAATCCACTATGGAATACCTCAAGAGATGCAAGCTGAAGGTTTTGGACCGGCCATCACGGTCCTCTGATTTAAACATCATTGAAAATTTGTGGGTAGATCTTAAGAGCTGTGCATGCAAGACGACCAAAGAATATTACAGAACTAGAAGCCTTTTGCAAGGAAGAATGGGAGAAAATCCCAAGTACAAAAATTGGGAGACTTTTAGCTGGATATAAAAAGTATTTGCAAGCTGTGATATCTGCCAGAGGAGGGGTTACTAAGTACTGATTATGTAGGGGGCCCAAACTTTGCACAGTGCCACATTAATGTTATTTTATATCGTTCAATTTATGACATAAAAAGTAACTATGCACCAGTTTTTGCTGAAAATATTGTGCACTTTTTCCATTTCCAAGAGAGACTGTGTTAACATTTTTTTTTCAAATAAAAAAAAATACCAAAATCTCTTATTTATGAAGGGGTCCTAAACTTTTGCATAAGACTGTAAGTCTGCTTGAGTGTGTGTACTATATTATATAGTGTTTAAAATAAGCAAACACATGGATGCAGCCAGATCTGAATGCACATAAATTCAAGTGATTTGCCATCATTCAGAATCAAGATTGTGATTTTTTTTTTTTTTTTCAGATTAACTGTGCAGCCCTAGTTTACTAGGTGCTTCTTTTAATTTAAAGGTAGTTTGAGGGATACCAAAGACATTACCTAAATTTCATCTGGAGCATTTGATACAGATAGGGCTACCTATAAGACCTATTATATTAACTTGTTAATTCTGGGAGATTGTTATCTTTCACTTGTTAATGTTGCCTTAATTACAAATATTACACAAATTCTATATATCTAGTAGAAGAACCAAAGAAAAACTCCGGACTCTATGCAGATCTGGATTTGGTATCTGGTAAGGCAGGATTTATCTGGATGAAGTAAGGCAGGATCACCTAGTCCCCTCTGTACACTTTTTTCCATCCCTTACCAAATTATTAATCCATTATAATCCAACTTTTTCCAATAAATTCACCCATTATAATTATGTCAGATACCTCGTCATCTGACTCCACCTTTTCCCAATATAATTAATTTTTCTTGCGAATGATTTTCCATTATTTTTGCAATTTAAGAAAATATTAGGGTGGCGCTTATTTTTCCTGAGGCCGGGCCTCAGTGAGTTTTCTCCAGGATGAGTCTGATGGATCATTGATGCAATTTTACACGAGAGAGGTTTTTACGTATTTTAGGAAGGATGACTCCAAACCCGGTCCTTCTAAAATATTGCGTCTGGAGGCAAATAGCCCTCCTTCTCATGCCTGTATGGCCAGAGTCTAGTACTCCAGCCCGTCCTTCTCAAGGCCTGTTTGTCATGGAAGTAAGGCACTCAGACCGATTTTAAAGTGTCTGTTAGTATACAAACCAACAAGAGTGCTTCTGTTGGCACCCAAACAGATTTTCCTCCAGCACCTGTACCACTTCTAAATTGCGGCATTTCTGCTTTTGTTCCTCTCACTGATCTTCCCATCGATATTGTTCTGGTTCAGAGAAGGCCTTTTATTTTGTTATTTGATGCTTACCCAGGCCCCCTATCTTTACTGCACTTTTATGTTGGGCCTTATATAATATTTCATATTACAGTGGCACCTCAGATTATGAGCATAATTCATTCCGGAAGTGGGCTTGTATTCCAAAACACCAAACTGAATTTTCCCATAAGAAATAATGAAAACTCAAATTATTTGTTCCACAGCCCAAAAAAATAAATACATAAAAATAATTCATACAATATACAAAAGTACAAATAAAACAAATTAACCTGCAATTTACCTTAAAAAAAATATATATATATCCTGACAAGTGTTTCTGTTTGTGCGTGCAGGTGCCGTTCACTGACGGAATCACTGCTGTAAAGTAAAAAAAACAAACAAACAAATGAACCAGCACTTTACCTTTGAAAAGAATCGTTACAGAGCTGAGTTTTCCGTGTAGAGCAGAGTGTGTGTGTGAAGCCAGGGAGGGAGGAGGGGGGAGAGTGTGTGTGTGTGTGTGTGTGTGTGTGTATGTCAAATTACGCGCACGCACACACATAGGAGACACGCTGAAACAGAGAGGAAGATGTTGATTATACCAGTAAGATAGGGGCACTAAGACCCAGCAGGGGAGACGATTACCCACAATTCCGCAGCGCAAGAGAGAGAAAAATCATTGTCTCAGTTGTGATAACGTGACGCTCGGTGTCAAAACAAGAAGCACATGCGTGATACACGATACTCGGCACTCATAAAACCAGGACTTGCTCATTTTTCAAGTCAAAATATATTAAAAATCTTTGCTCGTCTTGCGGAACACTCGCAAACCGCGTTACTCGCAATCCGAGGTTCCACTGTATTCACTATGTAGATGCACATGCCATTTTATTTTTGTGCCTACTTTTATTAAACTTATTATTCATAAAAACTATTTGTGTGTCCTCTGGATGTTTGTCTATGCTCCTTTAATTTGACATGTTTGCATCACTCATCCATTACATCATATCCAAGATCACCTCATGTCCTAAGATCACCCCATAGTATGTCTAAAGCGCATACCATATCTATTATATAATATTACATCATGTCTAGGGCTACTATTACATCATGTACTCTAAAGGTACACACCGTACACTGAGTGTTTCATGCCGAGGATGACCTCATGTCTAGGGTTCGTTGTATACTGAGCATCTCATGTCTCTTCTACTATGACATCATGTCTTTTATGTCATTTTGCTTTTATCCTTGGCTTACCTGTTTCCTCACCGTACCTTACCTTTTTCTTTTATATATATGTAATTAAAATATGCTTACATAAAAATTACTAAGTAAAAATGACGACAAAAATATGTGAGACTAAGAGGTATGTCATGACCAATAACAGAAAAAAGATCACATCTACATAAAGTCATCTGCTCGAGGATATCAATTAAAAAGCATAGTTAGCAAGCACACTGAAGCTAGAGCCCCCAAGATGATTAAAAAATAGTTTTACTTAAAAAAAAAACAATATTAATAAATAAACAATATGCTCAGACATGTACTCACAGTTTTATCTCCTGTTTTCTCCATAAAAACACTTCCATTGTTCGATCCTGGCAAATCAGTCCTGCCATTTTCTAAAGACACCTTGCACAATTTCTCTTCCAAACAAACAGGACATTTCAGAGAGTGTGTCCTCTCCCAGTAACTTTGTGCACAGCTCCAGCACAGCCTGTGGTGACACCTTAACACCACAGGGTTGTTTAAACATCCCGAACAAACAAAACATCTGCTGTCCTCAGGAGGAGCTCGTGCTCTGGCCATGTTCTTACAGACTGGAGGAAAATATATTTAGCGGGAAAAATATTTGTAATGCAAAACTTTTCCTGCAAACAAGTAACAACCCAAAGGTTTACCTGCTTTCCCTCTTTTCACTGGATGGGTGTAGGAGGTTCGTCCTTTCTTCTATGGTGGCTGAAAGGAACGCTGATTAGTAATGTTAGCACCACCTGCTGGACGGAATGTTAAGGGTCGCGCTAATAGATTGTCGAACACTTTTTTTCTTTCGTTCGTTCTTTCTTTCTTTCTTTCTTTCTTTTTTTTTTAAAGCTCTTAGCCATGTTCACACGTAACCGGGTATTTTTCTTTTTTTTAAAACGGACATTTTTTTCCCCCCAAAACTAATTCTGTCCACACGACCTAGGGTTTAAAAATATCTTTGTCCACATGAAAACGCAAAACTCCCTGTTTAAACGCCGTTAGGAGCCTCCTTAATCGACAGGGAGCCAATCAGAAGCCTCGACTAAACGTCATTACGTGTTGCGATTTGTAGAAGTCCGACCGGTGTTACGCGCTAAAATGCCCCCCCGCCACAGATTGCCCCACCTATATAATCTCTATCGAATATTAGATTAGATTACAGAAATTAATAGCTTTATGATTTAAAATGACAAATTACACCAAACGAATGTGATTATGAAATAATCAATATAAAAGAAAATACATGTTGTATAGGGAAAAAAATTTGTATAAATATAAAAAAAAAAAAAATCATACACACCATGTATTTTTATATTTCTTATTTTATAATAAAAAATCATTTCGTGTAATTTTACATAATAAATATTTATTTAGTGTAAACATTTTTGTATTACGTAACAAATCCCTGTTTAATAAAATAAACATTATATGATGGGGCTGTCACGCGCCTGGGGTTAAGTATAATATCATTTAATAGATGTTTGATCATCATAAACTATGAATTTATGTTCTAAACTGATGGCACAGAAATATTCCAGAATTCAAATAGTGAATGAGTGGTTCTAGGAGCATGAGGAATCATTTTCACACGATTTTGTGCAGCGTCAAGGAAATTATATATTTTATTGTTGTTGGTTTTTTTTGTTTTTTTTTTTTGTTTTTTTTGGCCAAGCAGTGTATGTTGTTATTATTGTATTTTGCATTTAGCAACAAAGTGACTTATGACAGCTTAATTGTACAGTACAGTATTTCCCAGAGCTGCATATTTAATTCCATTACATTTAACCATTACCACTGAAACATAGTCCTAGAGAGCCATGCAGTATGTGGAAAATAAATGATTTAAATACATTTAATGAACTTATTTTTTATTAATCATTCTTTAATTTCACATCATTCATGCAAAAATAATTTCACAATTCATGCATGTAAATATTCCGAGGTGGACTGTTAAATTTGATGACATTTTTGGGCAGGGGGATTTTCTATTCGATGTGATTCAGTAGCCCTCAGGGTTATTGTTCATTCATATTAATCAGCTCTATTTCTTACAGGTTTTGTAGTTTTGTATTATTTAAGTATTAAAAACTACTATCATGTTTTGCCTTATTCTACTCCACACACACGCACACACACTCCAGTCCACTACATGGCAGTATTTTCGCAAGGCAACAATATTCATATTCATATTCAATATTCACAGTATTCATAGAACATGCAAACATTTTGTATTTTGAATTCAGTTTTTAATATTGTAACAGCACAATGTCAGAGGACGATTATTATCCAGTTGTCACACAAGGCAAAGATACAAGAATATAATGCAATGTAAAGGAGTGACCATGAAATGACAGGATGAAGTCTGATCCCAGCTTTAAAGTGCTGTTTTCGAAAGGTCAACGATTAGCTGCCTGTGTCAACCACGGCTTTGCAGACGGTATCTGAAGTGGCTCAAATGCAGTTAACATCATCCACCAGCATAAATCTCAAGCCCTTACAGTGTTAACATTGCCTCCATCATGTTTGACAGACATCGTGGTACTGTATGCTATGGATCGTGAGCTAATACTTCCTTTTTCTATACTTTTCTCTTCGAGCAAAGTTTTCTATCAAAGTTTATCCTGGCCTTTCTGTTCTTGAACGTTGCCAGTGATTTGCACCTCTCAAATAGATGTGTGTGCATTAGCTGCTTCTTCTTCAAAACATTATACCTATAAGCTTGTTATGACAAATGTTGTCAGGGGCTTGAAACACACAAAATTCCATAATGACCTACCTGGCACTTCTGTAAACATGGAATGCCTGGTCTAGTTTGTTCCTGTCCTTCCAACATGATACAGTGGGAGTAACTGCTTAAATGCTTATGCTTAGATTCGAAAGATCACTGAACGTTTGCGTGATCGTCATCTGAAAGTAACAAGTGTCTGTTTAAAATGTTGTGACTTTCCGCCGCATTGAGGCAATACTCAAAGTATAGATACATTAAAATACATATGTACAATAACATATGTTTTATGTGTAGTTTATTAGTTGCCATCTCTGGACCTAGTGGATGAAAAGATAAAGATTTCCTTAATAGATGTAGACTTTGATCTAACTTCCTGTTATCTCAGCAGGATGGAAACACCATATAACAACACAAATGCATATCAGATAAACAAGGCACGTCAATTTAGAACAATCCCTGGCGGTAGACGTTTTTAAAGGATGTGAAAATTTTTGACCATTTAACTTCTGTAAATGACTTGTTTCTTTAGCATAAAGAAAAAGCCTAAAAAATTTTAGAACAGTGAATCGATTGTGAATCTCTCTAGGATCTCAGCTAGCAAAAACCAGGATCATAAATACTTTCCCTTCACTCTGCGCAGACATATGGACTCTCTCCAGCATGCACGGCTTTCTGGTGCTTCCTCAGGTATGCCGCACTCTTGAAACACTTCTCACACTTGCCGCAGTAATATTTTCTTGTTCCTTTGTGGCTCTGCATGTGTACAAGTAAACTGCTGGAGCAGCTATAGCTGATTCCGCACTCCGAACAGTTGTAGGCTTTGTCTCCTGTATGAAGCTGTTTGTGAATACTAAAGGTGTCTTTGCGGGTGAAAACCTTGCCGCAATCGTCGCAACGATACCCTGGCTTGGTCAAATGGGTCGTTTGATGGGACTTCAGAATGCTGGAGAAATTAAATCTTTGACCACACACTGTGCACTGGTAGCGTCGTTCGTTTTTGTGTATTTCATTATGGGCTCGTAGAGAGGAGGAAGAAGAAAAGCTTTTGCCACACTCCCGGCAATGGTACGGCCTCTCCTGAGTGTGTCTTCGCTGGTGGTGGAGCTTCAAGGAAGACAAGTGTCGAAAGCTCTTCTCACACTCGGAGCACTTGTAGTTCTTTTCTTCTGAGTGGACTCGTCGATGGACGTTTAGCTCGCCCAATGAGACAAAACGCTTTTCACAGTGGTCACAGCTGTAGGGCTTTTCTCCTGTATGAATGCGTAAATGAAGCTTAAGAGAATGCCGAGTCCTAACAGCTTTGCCGCAATGACTGCATTTGAACGGCAAGTCACCTGAGTGGGTCAACTTGTGTGCCTTTAGGTGGTGGACTCGTTTAAAACCCATGCCACAGTCTGGGCACTTAAACGGACGTTCTTCCTGATGAATTATTTTGTGGGTGTAAACGGACTGGCTCGACCTGAAAGCCTTCCCGCACACCGAGCAACTATACGGAGTCTCTCCTGAATGCACACGCAAATGATATTTCAGTTGAGATTCCACAAAAAATCTCTTATCGCACTGATGACAAGCAAAGGCCTTTTCTCTCACATGCCTTGTTTTGTGTGTCCTCAAGGACGCCGCAGTATAGAAAGACATTCCACACTGGTCGCACTGGTGATGCTTGATCCCCTTGTGTCGATTTATATGCATATCTAGTGAGGCTTTATAACTGAAGCTCGTCCCACACAAAGAACAGGAGAAAGGCTTCTCTCCGGTGTGGCTTCTTTCATGGCGTATCAAGAATTTCTTTCTTGTGAACTTCTTGTCGCAGTAGGCACAATGGTGTAGCCCCTCATTTGTATGTAGCCGCTGATGTAAACGAAGTTCGCCCTTGCAGCTATATTTTTTTCCACAGGTGGAGCACTCGTGCGGCCGCTGCACAGAGTGGGATTTCTGATGAGTTTTGAGGGCTGATCTGCTATCAAAACTTTTACCACACTCAGAACACAGATTGGCTCTCAAGGCCAGGAAAGAAGATGCAGCATTTGAAGTTTGGGCTTCTGGATCCACCGAGTCCATGCTCGAGTTGGGGATGTCGTTAGATAACTTTCTTGCAGTTGATCTGGATTGAGAGGAACGCTTTTTCTTCTTAACATTTGCATGATGTTCTTCATCTTTTGATCTGAAAAGGTGCCAACTGTTTTAGGGTTCAAGTGCACAGCTAATTATTTCTACATAGTTGTGGTCATACATACCTGGATCTTCTGGTCAACTTCTAAAAATGCGAAAGACAGCAGTTTAATAAATGGACAAATGGTTTAACTGCTATTCATTATAGTAAAAAGATTAATTACCATTAAAAGAGTCTTTCCCATATCTTTCTCTTTGAGCCCAGTCTCCTGGATGTTTAAATAACCTGACATTTTCAGTTCTGCTGGGTGATTTTTTAGCCTCTTCTTTTTTGCAGTACCAGGCCTTTGACAGTCCTCTGAAGTCACAGTGCTTGATACCCTTTGAAGACATATCATTGCGCGTTTCTGCCAAGAACAGTTTAATGGCGTACATTGTTACTTATTAATTTGTGAAGCACATGAAAATCAGAGAATCCAATGATAAAATCCTCATCAATTAGTTAATTATTATATAGTAAGTAGTAGTATAAGTAGTAGTATACTGTAAGTAGTAGTATTCATTTGAGATATTTACTCAAACCAAACATGCCACTGATTCTTCTATATTATGGTCGGTTAGCACCTTCACATGGTATGTACTTGATATATACACATGATATATACTATGCATTTAAGAGTCTTCAGAGAGCCCTCCAGGGTGCCTAGGAACGTTTACTCCTGCACCATAGAGAGCATCCTGACGTGAAACATCACAACCTGGTTCGGGAACAGCACCATAAAGGACAGCCGGTGATGAGATCACCCGAGCGCACCACCCGCACCGAGCTCCCTGACCAGGAAGATCGTGAAGGACCTCAACCACCCAAATAATAGACTGTTTTCTCTGTTGCAGTCAGGAAAGCGATTCCGCTCCCTGAAGGCCAACACGGACAAACTGAGGGGGAGTTTCTACTGCAGACGATACAGCCTCTCAACCTGAATACCACACAGAACTGAAAACATTCTTTTTGCACACTGCACTTTATGGACATTAAACATTTGAACATTCATGCATATTCGCACTCACCCACTCCTTTCGCACACTTTTGCAAATTGCACATCTATGGTCATTACATCTCCCATTCATGCATATTTGCCTACTCCCCAGACATTTCTATTTAAATTCTATATCAATTTCCACATGGGTTTCCATCCCTTCCCTATTTGTACAACCATATTGTCTTTATTTTTTTACAGCTATGTTTTATATTTATTATATGCACTCACCTAAAGGATTATTAGGAACACCATACTAATACGGTGTTCGACCCCCTTTCGCCTTCAGAACTGCCTTAATTCTACGTGGCATTGATTCAACAAGGTGCTGAAACCATTCTTTAGAAACTTTGGCCCATATTGATAGGATAGCATCTTGCAGTTGATGGAGATTTGTGGGACGCACATCCAGGGCATGAAGCTCCCGTTCCACCACATCCCAAAGATGCTCTATTGGCTTGAGATCTGGTGACTGTGGGGGCCATTTTAGTACAGTGAACTCATTGTCATGTTCAAGAATCCAATTTGAAATGAATCGAGCTTTGTGACATGGTGCATTATCCTGCTGGAAGTAGCCATCAGAGGATGGGGACATGGTGGTCATAAAGGGATGGACATGGTCAGAAACAATGCTCAGGTAGGCCGTGGCATTTAAACGATGCCCAATTGGCACTAAGGGGCCTAAAGTGTGCCAAGAAAAGATCCCTCACACCATTACACCACCACCACCACCAGCCTGCACAGTGGTAACTAGGCATGATGGATCCATGTTCTCATTCTGTTTACGCCAAATTCTGACTCTACCATTTGAATGTCTTAACAGAAATCGAGACTCATCAGACCAGGCAACATTTTTCAATGCATTGAAGCAACTGCCATGTGATTGGTCGATTAGATAATTGTATTAATGAGAAATTGAACATGTGTTCCTAATAATCCTTTAGGTGAGTGTATATATATTATATATTTTATTCTTGTGTTTTTTTTTCTGCAGCTAAGTTCTTCTATATTTATTCTTATTCTATTCCATAATTTATTTCTCTATATACTGTATATCTGATCTGAATATATATGTATATAGTGGTTTTCTGAATGAATTTGTCGTAAAATGTAATCTGATCTGAAGTTAAGAGTATTGACAAATATTATGTGCTTAAAGAATTATATATACTGTATATATATATATATATATATATATATATATATATATATAGTGAATATATATAGTGATTGTCTGAATTAATTAAAATTATCCATTTTAGACATGCAGATGGATCTCTAATGTGCATGTACAAATTCTTCTTGTGATTTTGTGTACAAAGAGTTTCTTGTCACCAAGTCTTCTTGGTGTTTATCTGCAGTTGGCACAGTATCCACTACGTTGCATTCCCGCCACCTCCTGGTCTTGATCTCCCTCATCTTCCTTTCAGTTTAAATCCTCTTGTCTAGTCCCATCGCCTTTAAGAAACTCCTCAAATGCTTTCTTGTCCTCTTTCTCCATTTTCTAAAATACTTTTCGCAACGTACTCAACCTTTCAAAACGTCCATAGCGCCTCCCCTAGAGGTTGAGGTGGAGCTCGCTGTGTCTTGCTTCCCACAAGTTTTTCTTGCTTCTTGGCATACAGCTGCACAGGACATACACTCAGACAATCAAACATTTTCTTGTCTCTTTCCAATTTGTAACTAGGTACAGCAACTGTAGTTCCAGGTTTCTCTCATGTTTAGATTAATATGTCAAGCTGCATACACTATCTTCATATTTCTGGTCCATATATCTACTGTATTCACTAACTAGCTTCACTGACCTATCTATCGCCAGAGGAACTCATTTTCAACAAAGCTTTCCTTTTGAGCTCTCTCTCTCTCAATGAGAATTTCTCGCTATTATGACCTCATATAAGGATAAACCCTCCCAAAAAAATAAAAAATAAAATAAAAACTCAGGATTGCTCTTCTCTTTTGGGGTATGGCTCAGCAGTAGCCCATTTTTGTAGAAACTCAAACAGCGCATTTGAAGGATGAGTAAAATAAAGGGAGTTTAAGGTATAAAATATGTGACATTTACACACTTAATCATTTGACACAATATTTTTTTTTCCCATATGGTGAATGCCTGAAATATTCCTGATATATGCATCAATATAAATATGATTATGATTTTCATGTCAAGTTCCTTCATAAGCCTTAAAAACCACAATGAAAACACATTAAATCACATTCATAGCACTTCTAGGACATTACCTGAATATTTGTATGCATGAACTTTTACACATTAACTCCTATCATCACTTAGTAGTATGTATATTAGATAAAGTATTATTATTATTATTATTATTATTATTATTATTATTTATATATTATTATTTCTACAGATATACTGTATGTATAGGAACAATATTGCAAAATTTGCACGACACCAAACATCATACAGAAAGTATACGTAAATCTATTGTCCATATCATAGACAGTACAACAATTGAGACTTTTCTAAATGTCAATAGATATTCAAAAAAAAAAAAAAAAAAAAAAAACATGCACTCACCATTTTAACTTCTGTTTTCTCCATAAAAACATTTCTCCTGTCTGATCTTTCCACCGCTGCCGATCCATTTTCTAAAGACACCTTACACGACGTCTCTTCCAAACAAACAGGACATTTCAGAGAGTGTGTCCGCTCCCAGTAACTTTGTACACAGCTCCAGCACAGCCTGTGGTTACATCTCAACACCACAGGGTTGTTTAAACATCCCGAACACACTAAACATCTGCTGTCCTCAGGAGGAGCTCGTCTTCTGGCCATGTTCTTACAGACTGGAGGAAATGATTTTTAGGGGGGGGAAATGCAGCATTTCTCCAGCAACAACTTACTTCCCTTTTTCACTGCATTAGAACGACCGTTTCTTTCTTTCTTCTATGGTGGCTGACTAGAATGCTAACCAGTAATGTCTGCACCACCTTCTGGAAAGGATGATAAGGGTTGTTATAAATAACAGATTGTCAAACCTTTTGTCTTAGCTCGACCCCTTCTGTTGCTGAACTTTCCTGACAAAACACATTCAAGTTGAAGTTGTTATATATGCGTACACATGGCAGCAACTCAATGTATCAACCGCGCCTCAGAATGGAGAAGGAAGGTGATTCTAGTGACATGAACATGAACATTAACTTTGTACACAGCTCCAGCACAGCCTGTGGTTACATCTCAACACCACAGGGTTGTTTAAACATCCCAAACACACTAAACATCTGCTGTCCTCAGGAGGAGCTCGTCCTCTGGCCATGTTCTTACAGAAAGGAGAAAATTACTTTTAGGAGGAAAAAATGCAGCATTTCTCAAGCAACTTACTTCTCTTTTATCACTGCATTAGAACAACCATTTCTTTCTTTTTTCTATGGTGTGTGTGTGAAAGTGCACGGTGTCAAATGACGCAGATGCACTCAACCTGCAGGCTGATACAGACAGAGAGGGAAAACAGATCTTTAATCTCTCTAATGAGACTTTCTTTTGCTTTATATGCGCGCACTCACGTGTTTTATAATAAACGGTACATGCGCGCTGTACACCCACACATACAAACACACAAAAAAAATGTTTTACGCACACTCACGTGGTCACAGTATTATACAGGGTGGGCCATTTATATGGATACACCTTAATAAAATGGGAATGGTTGGTGATATTAACGTCCTGTTTGTGGCACATTAGAATATGTGAGGGGGCAAACTTTTCAAGATGGGTGGTGACCATGGTGGCCATTTGGAAGTCGGCAATCTTGGATCCAACTTTTGTTTTTTCAATAGGAAGAGGGTCATGTGACACATCAAACTTATTGGGCATTTCACAAGAAAAACAATGGTGTGCTTGGCTTTAACGTAACTTCATTCTTTCATGAGTTATTTACAAGTTTGTGACCACTTATAAAATGTGTTCAATGTGCTGCCCATTGTGATGGATTGTCAATGCAACCCTCTTCTCCCACTCTTCACACACTGATAGCAACACCGCAGGAGAAATGCCAGCACAGGCTTCCAGTATCCGTAGTTTCAGGTGCTGCACATCTCGTATCTTCACACCATAGACAATTGCCTTCAGATGACCCCAAAGATAAAAGTCTAAGGGGGTCAGATCGGGAGACCTTGGGGGCCATTCAACTGGCCCACGACGACCAATCCACTTTTCAGGAAACTCTTCATCTAGGAATGCTCGGACCTGACACATATAATGTGGTGGTGCACCATCTTGCTGGAAAAACTCAGGGAACGTGCCAGCTTCAGTGCATAAAGAGGGAAACACATCATCATGTAGCAATTTCAAATATCCAGTGGCCTTGAGGTTTCCATTGATGAAGAATGGCCCCACTATCTTTGTACCCCATATACCACACCATACCATCACTTTTTTTGTTCCAACATTCTTGGAGGGATCTATCCAATGTGGGTTAGTGTCAGACCAATAGCGGTGGTTTTGTTTGTTAACTTCACCATTCACATAAAAGTTTGCCTCATCACTGAACAAAATCTTCTGCGTGAACTGAGGGTCCTGTTCCAATTTTTGTTTTGCCCATTCTGCAAATTGTGTGCGCTGATCTGGGTCATATTCATTGAGATGCTGCAGTAGCTGGAGTTTGTAAGGGTGCCATTTGTGAGTAGCTAATATCCGCCGAAGGGATGCTCGACTAATGCCACTCTCCAGTGACATGCGGCGAGTGCTACGCTGTGGGCTCTTGCTGAATGAAGCTAGGACAGCCACTGATGTTTGTTCATTAGTGACAGTATTAATGCGTCCACATTTTGGCAAATCCAACACTGAACTGAACTTACTCACGAAACTTAGCAAGCAGTTTGCTAACTGTAGCATGGGAGATGGGTGGTCTCGTAGGGTGTCTTGCATTGAAATCTGCTGCAATGACCCGGTTACTGCGTTCACCAGATATCAACACAATTTCGATCCGCTCATCACGTGTTAACCTCTTCGACATGTCAATGGCTGTGAACAAAGAGAAACTTGTAAATAACTCATGAAAGAATAAGGTTATGTTAAAATATAGCACACCATTGTTTTTCTTGTGAAATTCCCAATAAGTTTGATGTGTCACATGACTCTCTTCCTATTGAAAAAACAAAAGTTGGATCCAAGATGGCCAACTTCCAAATGGCCACCATGGTCACCACCCATCTTGAAAAGTTTGCCCCCTCACATATACTAATGTGCCACAAACAGGATGTTAATATCACCAACCATTCCCATTTTATTAAGGTCTATCCATATAAATGGCCGACCCTGTAGTAAACAGTACATGCGTGCACTGGTGTTGATTATATCAGTGAGAGACATGCACTAAGACTGAGCAGGGGAGACGATTATCCACAATTCCGCAGCGCAAGAGAGAGAAAAACCATTGGCTCAGTTGATCACGTGATGCATCAAAACAAGAAGCACATGGTGATACATCATACTCGGTGCTCGTAAACCAAGACTTGTTCATTTTCCAAGTCAAATTTTATTAAAAATCTTTGCTCGTCTTGCAGAACGCTCGCAAACCACGTTACTCGCAATCCAAGGTTCCACTGTTTTATCATCCGCAGGCAAATGGGGGTGTGGAGAGATTTAATCAGACGCTCAAAAACGGTCTGAGAGCTGGTGCGAGAATTGGACTTACGCTTGCACAGACTTTGCCCTCCTGCTTCTCATGGTGGAAGCCCTGTGGTGAAAGCCAAGGTGCAGGGACAACAGCTCAAGGCTGGTCACAACCCCAGCAGGTACAGTAGCAGTTAGGTCCAGTCACATTCCAGTTATCAGATGGCACGCGGGTCGGCTTAGGAAAGTGCCATGCCCTTCAGCATCCAGGATGCGGTGCTTCCCTGCTCTATGCTAGGTGCTTCATGCCCTCAAACCGCAGGGCAGCATTCAGTGACTCTGCAAGCTACAATCCTGCCACTATCTGCAACGTTGCTAGGCAGACCTACCAGATCGCATACTCGGCCTGCTCGTTTTCAGGATTACCCAACATCTTTTCACACTTAGTTCACCGGGAGGGGAGGGCAGATGTTGCATGTGTAGTAAGACTAATAATCTGATGTTTTGTTAAAGTAATATGTTTTGTTACATTAGTTGAATTAAAAAGAGCCTCTGGCTGTTTAAAGGGTTAAGAACGGGAGGGCGTGCTGTGGAAAGCTAAAAGTGTGTTGAGGTTTTGTTGTGAATAAAGAAGTTGAGAAGTTTTTACAGATATAACACATCAGTGCCAGGCCATTACACAGCTGTTATACATAAAAGCTGTCCCCCAATCTCCCCCAAATAACCAATAAGGAACATCTACCGGTTTATTGCTAACCACTCTCGGTGTTAGATTCTGTAAAGGTCTGCTTGAGAATGTACCCCCCTGGGTTGTTTTTCCCCGGTCTCCCAAAAATACTACTAGGATACAGCACTTGGGGCACTAGCCTCACAATGGGAGGTAGTCCTTTAATTGATTTAATATTCAAGCAGTTACAACTTATATATAAAATTAGATATATAAGTAGTTGCAAAACATTTTCTAAGGAAAACAAAATGATTACAAGCACCAGTGAATTCAGATTCCATCAATCAAAGAACAAACATCTAAATACATCAGCACTCCTTATATACCCTGGTTTTGTGACTTAGCACTCTTCCCAGGTTTAATAATCTTATGTAACATTGTTTCAGACAAAAGTGAAGGCTTGACCACAAATTTAAGGCCTACATTAAGTAAACTAAAATAACTAACATAAGATTAATCCCTAATCAAGGGATACACAACAGAAGAAAGTTCAGGCCAAATTTTTTTTCAGAAAACCCTAGTGGAACGCCATCCAACCCTGGGACCTTCCTAATGGTTATGGATTGACGAGCAGCAAAGATCTCTACTTTTGTGAATGGAGAAAGGTTTTGATAAATTAAGAAAGGTTTTATCCTTCTTTTGAAACCAAATGCAAAGACATGCCATTAATGAATCTGACTAGATCTATGCTTTAGTATATGCAGTGGATGGTTTAGCCTAGGACATCCCCCACATAGTTTACATCAGTAGTGTGTACACCTGCAGACGTACTGCGAATGTGCCACCTGTACCTGTCGGAGTTTGTGTGACAAGTTAAAAAAAGAGGTCCATGTGTGAACTCTGGTGTGCATGTGTTACTGCTAACGGGTTGAACAAAACATACAACATGGTGACAGAAACAGAGGTACCCATTTATTAATACCGCGCTCCTGAAGTAGTAACTGGTCATCACCACTGCACAGTAAACGGTGAAAAAGCCAAATTATCAGGACGAGCCGGCATGCTAATGTGACGGTCAAAATGGAAATGCTTTATCCGCCTCCACCGTTATCTACAGGCAACTTGGCCGATAATTGACGAACAAAGAATTCATTTGTACCTTACTGCCTCGGTGCTAGTGGATGAACTTGAATTGAGACAGATCATTATGACGCTGCATTGCATAGGAGAAGAGGCGCTAGACATTCGTGAATGAATACCAGGACCTATAACATAAAAAAATGAACAGAGGTCCTCGCAGCTTTTAGGAAATACTGTGCCCCACGAAAGAATACTGTCTTCGAATGGCATCAGTTATGGACCCACACATTCTCTGAGTAAGCAGGCATAGACAAATTCGTCACGGAGTTAAGAAACAAAGCACGCACATGTGAATTTGGAGACACTGAAGATCTCATGATACGAGTACTCAGCACAACTGACTCAGGGCTTCCTGAACGTCTACTGTCCATAACCAATTTGATACTTTCAAAAGCTATTGACATATGGAGAGCTAAAGAAATCACAAAAGCACAAGTCAGAGCAATTGCAGCCTCATCAGGAGCCCAATTTGCGCATGCCTTTACAAAAAATAGCAGGCGGATTAAACAATTCTGCAGCGAATAAACAAAGCTCAAAGTCAATGAGAGGACCTGCAAGAAATTGAGGTAAATGTGGATACAGTCATATATATATATATATATATATATACAGTATCAGTACAGAGCAAAAGTTTGGACACACCTTCTCATTCAGCGAGTTTTCTTTATTGTGTTCTTTATTGTGTTCTTTAGCCCAAACGCGTCTCTTCTGCTTGTTGCCTGTCCTTAGCAGTGGTTTCCTAGCAGATATTCTACCATGAAGGCCTGATTCACACATTCTACTCTTAACAGTTGTTCTAGAGATGTGTCTGCTGCTAGAACTCTGTGTGGCATTGACGTGCTCTCTGATCTGAGCTGCTGTTAACCTGCGATTTCTGAGGCCGGTGACTCGGATGAACTTATCCTCCGCAGCAGAGGCGACTCTCGGTCTTCCTTTCCTGGTGCGGTCCGCATGTGAGTCAGTTTCTTTGTGGCGCTTGATGGTTTTTGTGACAGCACTTGGGGACACTTTCAAAGTTTTCCCAATTTTTCGGACTGACTGACCTTCATTTCTTAAAGTAATGATGGCCGCTCGTTTTTTTCTTCACTTAGCTGCCTTTTTCTTGCCATAATACAAATTCAACCTCATTGAATGAGAAGGTGTATCCAAACTTTTGGTCTGTACTGTATAGGACCATTTTGTAGTTGTGTGCAAATCAAAGCTAAGATGAACATGCTTGATGCTCCTTGGTGGCCGTGGACATGATCATAGCAGCAGCGACCAAAGCAGAGCATGATGCCATGTTAGAAAAGGTGATGAACAGAGCAGAAAGTTTCAACATCAAGTTCAACAAAGACAAGCTGCAATATATGGTCAATGAGGTGACTTACCTACTGTAGGCCATGGGACATGGGATGCAGTGAAACTTAATGAATCAAAAGTATCAGCAATATTACAGCTTCCGCCTCCCACTGACAGAAAAGCACTTGAACAACATCTGCTAGGTATGGCAAGCTACCTGTCGCAATACGTACGCAATGAAGCCTCCCGCATTGCACCACTCGGGCTGGTGCTAAGGAAAGATATAGACAACTGGAAATGGCATGCTGAACAGCTGGCAACAGCTGAAAACAGCCATAACAACAACACCCGTACCCAGACATTTAGATCCAAAAGGGCCCATAGAGGTGCAGGCAGATGCCTCAAAAGATGGCTTGGGAGCCATTCTGACGCAGAAACAACAACATATAGCATATGCTTCAAGAGCTCTCTCTGCTGCTAAAAGGAAATATGCTCAGATAGAAGAAGAACTGCTGGCCATAGTGTTTGCTCTGAGGTAATTTCACCAGTATGTTTATGGCGTTCCCAACAGAGTCCAGTCAGATCATAAACCGCTTGAGGCGATATTCTCCAAACCCATTGGGGCAGCGCATGTCTTCAAAGAATGCTGCTCCAGTTACAAAGGTATGTCATTCATATCGACTTCACTCCGGGAAACCAAATGTTACTCGCTGACATGCTGTCCAGAGTGTATATTCCATCTGATGGAGCAGATAATCTAGATATGAGTGAAGAGAAAGTAATCTATGTAGTGAATGGAGAATCGCTCTGAAGTAACATCATACACATGATGCACCATGTACAGTGGTGATAACCTGTGTACCAGTACAGTTTCTGAGCCTGTTCAAACTGTGGAAGTGGAAGAGAGTACTGTCCCTGGTTCTCGATGCTTAAGAGCTGGACGTACCATCAGACAACCTGCTCGGTTAAAAGACTATGTTCTTACTTAAGTGTTTTTGAATGGTGTTTATATTTCTTGTTCATAAAAAAAATATTACTTATACGCTGCATATGTATTATGGGATGTCGTAAAATGTATAACAAGTATAGAAAAAAAAACAGTTAAAAAACAGCTAACAGGTGATAAAATTAGTAATTAGTGGAATCATTCAATTTTATTTCCAATTAATCTGTGTGGGTTAAATGTACAAAATGGAGTGACACTAATTGATTGCTATGGGTTAAGAGAAATAAGGTTGTGTCTCAATGATGCTTACATACTGTATTAATCTGGATCCATAAAACAAGAACAATAACTACCCAAACCCTCCCCTTAAGCCCTATCCCCAAACAATAAGTCACATCTTCTCCACACTCTGTTTTTTTCTATGACATTGGACCACCATGAAATATAAGAAAAAACAAGGCATGTTGGATAAACATGGAGCTTTGAAGCGGAGCAAAACCCCCAAGATGCCATCATTCTTTAGGCCACATGTTTTTAAGAACTTCATCGATTTTAGACCATTTGACTTCTGTAAATAACTTGTTTGTTAAAAAAGCCAAAATAATTTTCATGTAAAACGATTCTGAACCAAAAACTGACCAATTAATTGAGAAGACCAACAAAAAAATGTATTCAATTATATATTGCACCCTGAAAAATATATTTGGTAATCAGATATTGAAAAGAAAATTGTTTCACAGAAATAACTGAATCTTCTAATTGACAATCCGGATTAATTGGCAATGGAAAGAAAAACTCCGGTAAACTGATGAGCAGGGCAAATACTGGAAGAAATTGTTCTTCATAAGAAGCTTTCCCCACTTGTCGACATGATTCTTTCATCCCATTCTGTGACCTCCCGAGTATCTCAACTAGCAACAGCCCTTTTACTCTGCGCAGACATATGGACTCTCTCCAGCATGCACGGCTTTCTGGTGCTTCCTCAGGTATGCCGAACTCTTGAAACACTTCTCACACTCGCCACAGTAATACTCTCTTGTTCCTTTGTGGCTCCGCATGTGTACAAGTAAACTGCTGGAGCAGCTATAGCTGATTCCGCACTCCGAACAGTTGTAGGCTTTGTCCCCTGTATGAAGCTGTTTGTGAATACTAAAGGTTTGTTTGCGGGTGAAAACCTTGCCGCAATCGTCGCAACGATACTCTGGCTTGGTCAAATGGGTCGTTTGGTGGGACTTCAGAGTGCTGGAGAAATTAAATCTTTGACCACACACTGCGCACTGGTAGCGTCGTTCGTTTTTGTGCATTTCACCATGGAGTCTGAGAGAGGAGGAAGCAGAAAAGCTTTTGCCACACTCCCGGCAATGGTACGGCCTCTCCTGAGTGTGTCTTCGCTGGTGGTGGAGCTTCAAGGAACAGAAGTGTCGAAAACTCATCTCACACTCGGAGCACTTGTAGTTCTTTTCTTCTGAGTGGACTCGTCGATGGACGTTCAGTTGGCTTGACGAGACAAAACGCTTTTCACAGTGGTCACAGCTGTAGGGCTTTTCTCCTGTATGAATGCGTAAATGAAGCTTAAGAGAATACCGAGTCCTAACAGCTTTGCCGCAATGACTGCATTTGAATGGCAAGTCACCTGAGTGGGTCAACTCGTGTGCCTTTAGGTGGTGGATTAGTTTAAAACCTTTGCCACAGTCTGGGCACTTAAACGGACGTTCTTCCTGATGAATTATTTTGTGGGTGTTAAGGACATGGCTCCACCTAAAAGCCTTCCCGCACACTGAGCAACTATACGGAGTCTCTCCTGAATGCAAACGCAAATGATATTTCAGTTGAGATTTCACATAAAATCTCTTATCGCACTGATGACAAGCAAAGGGCTTTTCTCCCGCGTGCTTTTCCTTGTGTAACCTCAAGGGCGCCGCCGTATAGAAAGTGTGTCTTCTTTCATGGCGTATCAGTGCATTCTTTGTTGTGAACTTCTTGTCGCAGTAGGCACAATGGTGTAGCCGCTCATTTGTATGTAGTCGCTGATGTATACCAAGTTTGTCCTCGCTGCTATATTGTTTTCCAGAGGTGGAGCATTCGTACGGCCGCTGCACACAGTGGGATTTCTGATGGGTTTTGAGGGCTGATCTGCTATCAAAACTTTTACCGCACTCAGAACACAGATTGGCTCTCAAGGCCAGGAACGAAGATGTGTCGGCTTCTGGATCCGCTGAATCCATGCTCGAGTTCTGAACATCTGCAAGCTGGTTTTCATCCTTTAATCTACAGTAAAAAGGTGCCAACTGTGTTAAGGTTCAAGGACACACTAAGTACACAGCTAGTTATTGCTAGTGAGGTGTGACTATACATACCTGGATATTCTGGTCAGCTCCTAAAAATACACAAGACAAGAGTTTAATAATTGCACACACCGTCAAATTACTAGTCATTACAGCCAAAACAAATACATATTGCATGTTGTTGCTACTTTCAGAAGCACACGATGGTCCACATGGCAGTCAGCCAGTTCAATGATAAAATCCTAATATCAAATAAGTTAGTGGTGGACAAAAGGACAACTCAGTCAGGTACTTAGAAGAATTCACCAGGTGTGTGTGTGGTTTTTTGTTTTTTTCACTTTTCATTCAATATATTGGTTCAAGCCAAACAATTCAACAGAATCGGGAATACAAAGGGTGCTGAAACGTGGACAAAACCGAGCAAAATGCAGCGCAGTGCAGTACAGCAAGAAACTGTAGAAATCATTTTAATGCAACACTGTACCTTTAATTGTAATGACTTTAACGTGGACTGTAACTGTTGTAGTCATTTTTTAAAACAGTGTTTTCAAAAATGCTTGTCCAAGTGAAGAAAGAGAGAGACAGAAATTCCACGTTTTTCTCCTTTTTGCTTTTTTACATTGGCAAGAGGTTAAACAAGCCATTTAGATTTTTTCCCCTATTAGGACTTCATATCAGAAGATACCTTCCCCCACCTGTTTTCTGGCAGGACGTGGCTTAGCTCATTTACAGTACAGACCAAAAGTTTGGACACACCTTCTCATTCAGCGAGTTTTCTTTCTTGTGTTCTTTAGCCCAAACGCGTCTCTTCTGCTTGTTGTCTGTCCTTAGCAGTGGTTTCCTAGCAGATATTCTACCATGAAGGCCTGATTCACACAGTCTCCTCTTAACAGTTGTTCTAGAGATGTGTCTGCTGCTAGAACTCTGTGTGGCATTGACCTGCTCTCTGATCTGAGCTGCTGTTAACCTGCGATTTCTGAGGCCGGTGACTCGGATGAACTTATCCTCCGCAGCAGAGGCGACTCTCGGTCTTCCTTTCCTGGGCCGGTCCGCATGTCAGCCGGTTTCTTTGTGGCGCTTGATGGTTTTTGTGACTGCACTTGGGGACACTTTCAAAGTTTTCCCAATTTTTCGGACTGACTGACCTTCATTTCCATCAAGTAATGACGGCCGCTCGTTTTTCTTTACTTAGCTGCTTTTTTCTTGCCATAATACAAATTGAAACTCTTTGAATGAGAAGGTGTGTCCAAACCTTTGGTCTGTACTGTACATAAACACTGAAACAGCACAGTTGGCGTTTGGAGTATTAAAAATGCAGTATCTGAGGGATATTTTAGCTGGAGCATTAACAGACACACTTTAAGGAAGCTTGGAGACCTGTGTTAACATGTTAACTAGACCTAAGCTAACGAAAGCATTCAATTTTCCACATGGCACAATCATTTTATTTTGTACAGTAAGTCACTGGATGTACATGTTATTATGATCTACAGTACTGTGCAAAAGTGATGTGGGTTACATTAAAGAAATGGGAACAAATGTTTACTCAGACAGGGTGCAAAGTGCCTAAAGATGCAATTTAAAATTGGGTTGTTTTTGCAATTCACCTGTTTCAACCACTCAGCATTCAGCATCACCAGTACACTAATCACCGGCCTGATCATCTGTCATCATCTGCGCCTGTTTCTCACTGGTTCATGCCTTAAGTTAGGTGGGTTTTTATGCTTAAACGATTAATGGGTCACTGTGTGGCTTAACAAGCAAAATTCTCTAAAACAGCTCAGGTACGGGGACTGAACTGAAAATGAGAGACAAAGAAGTCCTACAGGAATCCTGCGGAACTATTCCCCAAGAGTACATTAGAATGCAAGGACGTCTTTGGAAGCAAAATATAAAGAAATGAATGGGGTGGTCAGCACTTTTGCACAATAATGTAACAGTCATTTCCTTCCTAAGCCGAGTTACACCACATCCTTAGAGCCTTTTCTGCACAAGCTTTCACACATTTGCTCCTATCATCAATTAGACACATATTAGAGGAATTATTCATTAAATAAGTTGTTTATTAAATCTATTGTTTAAAATAAATCTATTCACCTGTAGTGCCTTGCCACAGATATCACATTTATTAAAAGAAGAAAAAGAAGAAAAAGAAAAAAAAAGAATATTGTGATATTTCTGTAAAAAACAAAGGTGCAGGAAATACACATAAATCTATGGTCCATATTATCACTAGACCCATACTTTATAGTAAATAAATTATATATATATATATATATATATATATATATATATATATATATATATACACACGTGGACAAAATTGTTGGTACCCTTCGGTCAATGAAAGAAAAACTCACAATGGTCACAGAAATAACTTTAATTTGACAAAATTAATAATAAATAAGAATTCTATGAATGTTAACCAATGAAATTCAGACATTGCTTTTCAACCATGCTTCAACAGAATTATTAAAAAAAAATGAACTCATGGAACAGGCCTGGACAAAAATGATGGTACCCCTAACTTAATAGTTTGTTGCACAACCTTTTGAGGCAATCACTGCAATCAAACGATTCCTGTAACTGTCAATGAGACTTCTGCACCTCTCTGCAGGTATTTTGGCCCACTCCTCATGAGCAAGCTGCTCCAGTTGTTTCCGGTTTGAAGGGTGCCTTTTCCAGACAACATGTTTCAGCTCCTTCCAAAGATGCTCAATAGGATTGAGGTCAGGGCTCATCGAAGGCCACTTTAGAATAGTCCAATGTTTTCCTCTTAGCCATTCTTGGGTGTTTTTAGCTGTGTGTTTTGGGTCATTGTCCTGTTGCAAGACCCATGACCTGCGACTGAGACCCAGCTTTCTGACACTGGCCAGCACATTTCTCTCTAGAATCCCTTGATAGTCTTGAGATTTCATTGTACCCTGCACAGATTCAAGACACCCTGTGCCAGATGCAGCAAAGCAGCCCCAGAACATAACAGAGCCTCCTCCATGTTTCACAGTAGGGACAGTGTTCTTTTCTTCATATGCTTCATTTTTCCGTCTGTGAACATAGAGCTGATGTGCCTTGGCAAAAAGTTCCATTTTTGTCTCATCTGTCCATAGGACATTCTCCCAGAAGCTTTGTGGCTTGTCAACATGTAGTTTGGCATATTCCAGTCTGGATTTTTTATGATTTGTTTTCAACAATGGTGTCCTCCTTGGTCGTCTCCCATGTAGTCCACTTTGGCTCAAACAACGACGGATGGTGCGATCTGACACTGATGTTCCTTGAGCATGAAGTTCACCTTGGATCTCTTTAGAAGTCTTTCTGGGCTCTTTTGTTACCATTCGGATCATCCGTCTCTTTGATTTGTCATAAATTTCCCTCCTGCGGCCACGTCCAGCAAGGTTGGCTACAGTCCCATGGATCTTAAATTTCTGAATAATATGTGCAACTGTAGTCACAGGAACATCTAGCTGCTTGGAGATGGTCTTATAGCCTTTACCTTTAACATGCTTGTCTATAATTTTCTTTCGAATCTCCTGAGACAACTCTTTCCTTCGCTTCCTCTGGTCCATGTTGAGTGTGGTACATACCATGTCACCAAACAACACAGTGACTACCTGGAGCCCTATATATAGGCCCACTGACTGATTACAAGATTGTAGACACCTGTGATGCTAATTAGTGGACACACCTTGAATTAACATGTCCCATTGGTCACATTATTTTCAGTATTTTCTAGGGGTACCATCATTTTTTCCAGGCCTGTTCCATGAGTTTATTTTTTTAAATCATTCTGTTGAAGCATGGTTGAAAAGCAATGTCTGACTTTCATTGGTTAACATTCACAGAATTTTTTAAAATTATTACTTTTGTCAGATTAAAGTTATTTCTGTGACCATTGTGAGTTTTTCTTTCATTGACCGAAGGGTACCAACAATTTTGTCCACGTGTGTATATATATCACTTTATAGTAAATAAATTATATATATATATCACTTTATAGTAAATAAATTATATATATATATATATATATATATATATATCACTTTATAGTAAATAAATTATATATATATAAATTTATAGTAAATAAATTATATATATATATATATATATATATATATATATATATCACTTTATAGTAAATAAATTATATATATATAAATTTATAGTAAATAAATTATATATATATATATATATATATATATATATATATATCACTTTATAGTAAATAAATTATATATATATATATATATATATATATATATATATATATCACTTTATAGTAAATAAATTATATATATATAAATTTATAGTAAATAAATTATATATATATATATATATATATATATCACTTTATAGTAAATAAATTATATATATATAAATTTATAGTAAATAAATTATATATATATATATATATATATATCACTTTATAGTAAATAAATTATATATATATATATATATATCACTTTATAGTAAATAAATTATTAGATTTTTAGAAGCCTATAAAAAATAAACAACATGCTCTCACCATTTTATCTTCTGTTTTCTCCATGAAAACATTTCCATTGTTCGATCCTGACATCTCAGTCCTGACATTTTGTAAAGACACTTTACACGCCGTCTCTTCCAAACAAACAGGACATTTCAGAGAGTGTGTCCTCTCCCAGTAACTTTGTGCACAGCTCCAGCACAGCCTGTGGTGACACCTTAACACCACAGGGTTGTTTAAACATCCCCAGCAAACTAAACATCTGCTGTCCTCAGGAGGAGCTCGTCCTCTGGCCATGTTCTTACTGAATGGAGGAAATGTAATGCAATAGTTTTCCTTGTACTATGTCCAAGCCCCTAGCTGATAGCTGTTAAAATGACTTCCCATTGTTTCCCTATTGCATGTGCATGACTTTCTTCCTTTCTTCTATGGTGGCTGACTAGAATGCTGATTAGTATCGTCAGCACCAACTTCTGGACAGGATGACATGGGCTGCTGTTAATGGGTCAACAAACATTTTTTAACCCCAGCTCTACCCCCTGAACTTTCCTGACAAAACACATTAAGTTGAGGTCCTTGTTGGTTGCAGGCCAAAGGAGCTTCTACTTTTGTAGGTCTTGTCTCAATCCCATTAACCGACCAGTTAAGAGAATGAAAATGTGAGAAATTAGTTGTAATTTCTACCACAGCGTAAGGTTTTATAATATTGTAAGACATTGTAATCTAATCAGTTCAGATTCCGGTGCCCTGAGAACAGACCCCTCACTGTGCTTCCTTACGCCTTCTCTGGTAACACCTTCTATATCCTGTACCCAGACGAATATACATCCAAATGGCTCTTGTCTGCTAGAACCCTTTTGTTTAATCAGGAGAATGCAAATGCATTTCCTCTCTCCTGTCTGTCTCCGGGTCTCTCTATGACTGACATGTTAATGACGGTTCTTTTAATGTTCAGGACTTAGCACCGTTTAAATGTGCTCTCTTTGCTGAGAATAAACAGAGATCTTCAGACATTGTGTGTGTGTGTGTGTGTGTCATTTAAAACCAAACACACCGTAACCAAATAAAAATCCCCTGGACTACACTGACCTATAAGTCATACATTTTTATGATAAAACGGCAAAGTAACATTTCAAGGAGCTAAAATACAATACGTGTAATAGCAAAGCCATCACACTGGGATTTGTCAAGGGACGGGATATTTTAGGCAGCAGGTGAACAGTTAAATCTTGAAGTTGCTGTGTTAGAAGTCTAAAAAAATGGGCAAACTTAAGGACTAAGTGCCTGACTGATGAGAGTGAAATTGTAAAGGCTAGACATCTGGATCTGAACACCTTCAAAGCACCAGGGCCCGTATTCACAAAGCTTCTTAAGCCTAAAAGTTGCTCCTAGTGACAAAATTCTCAGAAAAATCTTAGAATTAGGGCATTTTCTTAGAATTTCTCCTTAAATTTAGGATTAAATCTTAGTAAAGACAAAAATGATTCACAAAACATCTTAGCCCTAAAAACAGCTCCTAAGGTCAAATTTGCTAAGAGTAGTGAGGAGGACTTTTAAGAGGCTTAAGAGTTTCTCTAGCAGAGGACAAAATGGCGGAAGGAAGAAATATTCTCCAAACACTGGACGTAAAGCTAAAAGTAAACACTGCTCTTCTGTCCAATTTGGTTTTCTTGTTGTTTTACTTCCTTCCCTCTCTCTCTTGGATTGTTGGCTAGATACCATCCAAAAGTGCAAATTAAATAGACTGTCCTGCCATGATGTAAATTGTAAAAGCGGAGACATTTTGCTCCCATCAATCTAAAATGGATTAAAAGTAATAAAATCAGTACGGTAAATAAATGTGAGAACCCATGAAATGTGAGTAGTTAATATAGTAACTACTGTGTGGGAATTGGTTCCTTCAAAAGCATTTTCAACATTTAGCTGTTTAATTATCTTTAAGATGACTTTGCATAAAGTAGCCTGTACTCATGATTATACAGTTTCCTCATATACAAAAACTATGATTCACTGTTGGTTCTATTATCACTGTTGGTTCTAAATCTTTGCAGAGGTCAGAGGTGATTTTTTTATGAACCAATCACAGTCCTTGAATTGCTACATCATCCCTAGCAACGGGGTCGACCACGCCCCCTCACTAAGATAAAAGTTTTTCTACTTTCCTTACTCAGAGTTGCTCTAAAAGGTTTCCTAAGTCACTTTTAATCTAGGACTCCCAGCTAGGACTTTTTACGCTAAGATAGGAGCTCTTTGAGAGAATTCTAAGAAGCTTTGTGAATACGGGCCCAGGTCTTTTGGGGTGTTCCCAGTATGGAAGAACAAACGGTGAACTGGGGGCAGGATCATGTGTGCTGAACGCGAAGGCCACAGAAGCGCTACTGTTACCAAATTTCTGAAAAATTTAATGAGAAAAAGCTGTCTAAACACATATTGCAGAACAGCTTGCTGTGTATGAGGCTGCGTAGCTGTAGACAGTTTAGAGTGCCCTTTCCGACCCGCGTCCAGCGTAGAACGTACCTTCTGTGGGCACATGAGCATCAGAAATGGACTGTGGAACAATAGAAGGTGGCCTGGTCTGATGGATCACATGTTCTTTTACAACATCTCAAGGCTCTATTTTAGGCCCAATGCTATTTTATAGCATCATTAATATTTTTATACTGTATATAAAGATAATCATAATAATACATTTTATTTATAATGCACTTTATATTTGAGGCAAATCTCAAAGTGCTACAAATTATTTCTGCTCAAAAGCTCTAATAAAAAGGTAAGTTTTAAGACCAGATTTAAATCATCCTCAGATACTCAGGGAGAGCATTCCACAGTCTAGGTGCCGCCGAGCAAAAAGCCCGATCTCCCATGGTATGAAGCTTGGTAAAGAATTGTAACAAGTTGCACAATGTCTTTAATTTGTTGTGTCCAAAAGTACAAGAATGACTATGACTATATTACTGTATACTTTTCTCGTTTCTGATCGATCAGGAATAATTTTTCTGCAGCAGCAGCTCTGACAGTATTTACAGTAATTACTAATAACTCTCACTCACTCATTCTCTATAACCTACAGTGTGGGCTGGAGGAGCCTGGAGCCCATCCCAGTGGATAGCAAAAATCCTGAACAGGGATTTGAGACAATAACCAAGAGTAGTGTTGTACATAGAAACATCTTTTAACATCATTCACTATTCATTCGAATCATACACTATACACTACAGGAATTACTGTATAAATCTCAATGATACGTGATAAGGTGTCATTCCTAAAATAAATGTTTGCTATGGTATAAGAGGAATAAAATGCATAAGGGTGCAGTGTTATTGGAAAATAACCCATTTCTGGCGGTAAGAGTACATGAACTCCACTTTGTACCAGAATATCATGCACAAGATAAATGTCATTAACTCAGTTTCTCAGACAGCCTCTCTCTCTCTAAATCCTGAATTTAAGCTCTTAACTTTGACAGAGAAATTCTGTCGAGTAAACAGTTAAAAAAAAAAAGTTACCAAATCAAAATCCTTTCTCTTCCTGGAGATTGGAGCAGCTTTATCACAACAAGCTTGAAGATAGTTACTCATAAATCCAATAATTATATTTACTATTATTATTTTAAAAAGTATACTATATGCACTATTTCAGGATAAAGTCAGGTATTAAAAACATAAAACCTCCAGAGCAACTATAGTCCCCTTGATTTTAAATTGAACCGTGATCATTTTAATGAAATTTGTATCTTCAGCAAATATTAAATAATATTATGTGAAATTCATTCATAGTGGAAGAGGTTAGTTCTTTTATTAAAACAATGAAATTTGTGCGTTTTCTTTATTATATATACAAATACACTATTCATAGATTATTGTATATATATTTATTCAGCACTTCTGAATCAGGTGAATTCACACTTTTAGATACGACTCGAAATTTACAGTTTGAATGTAATAGCAAACAAAAAAAAGGGAGGGAAGAAAGAATCAGATGCTGCATGAAGTACAAAATTCAGACTTGACATGTTTTTTTTTCCCCCCAAACCCAGCATGTCGTCAAAAGATACTCTGCTCAGTCCACATTACCCCTCCATATCCTGACTTCAGGGAGACGTTCTGATTAATGACAGGACAACAAATACAAAAAGGCTTGGTCTTTTAAATAAAACTCGACGTCTCTGGGATGTGATCAGTCGTCTAGGAAGTCGTCGTCGAGGTTGACGTCTGTAGTGTCGATGTCGTCCAGCTCCAGGTTGTCCAGATCGTCCTCCAGTTCCTCGAGAGTCTATGTGCAAAAAGTAAAAAGTGGACATTAAAAAAAAATAAAAAAAAAACACAATGAATACATCAAGGAATAAGAACAAGTAGATGAATTAAGTTTATTACAATAACAGTGATTAAACTGTTATGAAGTATAAAAAGTCAGAGGTTTACTTCTTTACATTTGAGATTATATATATATATATATATATACATACATATACATACACACACACAAAATTGTTGGTACCCTTCGGTCACAGAAATAACTTTAATGTGACAAAAGTAATAATAAATAAGAATTCTATGGATGTTAACCAATGAAAGTCAGACATTGCTTTTCAACAATGCTTCAACAGAATTATAAAAAAAATATGAACTCATGGAACAGGCCTGGACAAAAATGATGGTACCCCTAACTTAATAGTTTGTTGCACAACCTTTTGAGGCAATCACTGCAATCAAACGATTCCTGTAACTGTCAATGAGACTTCTGCACCTCTCTGCAGGTATTTTGGCCCACTCCTCATGAGCAAGCTGCTCCAGTTGTTTCCGGTTTGAAGGGCGCCTTTTCCAGACGGCATGTTTCAGCTCCTTCCAAAGATGCTCAATAGGATTGAGGTCAGGGCTCATAGAAGGCCACTTTAGAATAGTCCAATGTTTTCCTCTTAGCCATTCTTGGGTGTTTTTAGCTGTGTGTTTTGGGTCATTGTCCTGTTGCAAGACCCATGACCTGCGACTGAGACCCAGCTTTCTGACACTGGCCAGCACATTTCTCTCTAGAATCCCTTGACGGTCTTGAGATTTCATTGTACCCTGCACAGATTCAAGACACCCTGTGCCAGATGCAGCAAAGCAGCCCCAGAACATAACAGAGCCTCCTCCATGTTTCACAGTAGGGACGGTGTTCTTTTCTTCATATGCTTCATTTTTCCATCTGTGAACATAGAGCTGATGTGCCTTGGCAAAAAGTTCCATTTTTGTCTCATCTGTCCATAGGACATTCTCCCAGAAGCTTTGTGGCTTGTCAACATGTAGTTTGGCATATTCCAGTCTGGCTTTTTTATGATTTGTTTTCAACAATGGTGTCCTCCTTGGTCGTCTCCCATAGTAGTCCACTTTGGCTCAAACAACGACGGATGGTGCGATCTGACACTGATGTTCCTTGAGCATGAAGTTCACCTTGGATCTCTTTAGAAGACTTTCTGGGCTCTTTTATTACCATTCGGATTATCCGTCTCTTTGATTTGTCATCAATTTTCCTCCTGCGGCCACGTCCAGGGAGGTTGGCTACAGTCCCATGGATCTTAAATTTAAGCCTTTACCTTTAACATGCTTGTCTATAATTTTCTTTCGAATCTCCTGAGACAACTCTTTCCTTCGCTTCCTCTGGTCCATGTTGAGTGTGGTACATACCATGTCACCAAACAACACAGTGACTACCTGGAGCCCTATATATAGGCCCACTGACTGATTACGAGATTGTAGACACCTGTGATGCTAATTAGTGGACACACCTTGAATTAACATGTCCCTCTGTTCACATTATTAGTCTTTTCTAGGGGTACTATCATTTTTGTCCAGGCCTGTTCCATGAGTTATTTTTTTTAAATAATTCTGTTGAAGCATGGTTGAAAAGCAATGTCTGACTTTCATTGTTTAACACTCACTCACTCTCACTCATCATCTATACCGCTTAATCCTGTATTCAGGGTCACGGGGGCCTGGAGCCTATCCCAGGAGACTTGGGGCACATGGCAGGGTGCCAATCCATCGCAGGGCACAGACACATACACTCACTCATTCATACACTACGGACAATTTGGGAACGCCAATCAGCCTAACCTAAATGTCTTTGGACTGTGGGAGGAAACCGGAGTACCCGGAGGAAACCCACCAAGCACGGGGGAGAACTTCATTGGTTAACATTCATAGAATTTTTTAAAATTATTACTTTTGTCAAATTAAAGTTATTTCTGTGACCATTGTGAGTTTTTCTTTCATTAACCGAAGGGTACCAACAATTTTGTCCACGTGTGTATATATATAATTAACTATATTAAAAAAAAAAGACTTGCATACCTTTTCTCTAAAGTTTTTAATTTCTTCCTCTTGTTTCTTAGAAGGTTCAGGCTGTGGAGGAGCCACACTAGCTACTGGAGCAGGTACCGGAGAAGGCATGACAGGAGATACTTCTGTTTCTACTGTAGCCTTCTCGGTGTCAGGAGTCTGCTGTGGACAAACACACAGATATTATTTCCGCCTCTCCAAGCTGGGAATCGTTGGCATGCATGTAAAATTGTGTAAAATGTACCGGTGTATGGGTTGGAAGAACGCCCTTTGGTTCATAACCGCTGGCTTCTTCTAGAATGTTGCGTTCCTCATTGGGCTAGAGGGACACAGATCCAAAACGTTATTAATTAAAAGCTCAATTTGTATTCATTTTATCATCAGCTTTAAGATGCATGGTGTGTATAAGGAGCTGGCAGTTAAACATGGTCAGGATGAAGGCAGCGTGCTGAGCTCTCTCACCGTGACCAGTGGGTAGTCGGTGGCAGGTCTGCTCTTGCCCAGACAGGTCTCTCTGAGGTACTGCTCAGCCACGAACGCCTCCTTCAGGCCAGGGAACAAGTTCTCGTATTCGGTGGGGTCGGCCAGTGACTCTGCCGCCTTCTGGTTTACTTTCGACAGGCTCTCTCTCCACAGCTTGACCACTCTGTAAGTGTTACACACCACCACATCTAGTTCGATCGTTGTACGCCTGCTGACTAATGGTAACCTGGTAATGACTAAACTGGCCAGCAGGTGGCAGCAATGCTTTGGGAAAAGTGTTTTGGTGGGAAGGTATGGAGTTGTATGTGTATATAAATTGTAATTTCAGGTGTTGAGAAGTAGTGATGGAGTGTATGAGTGTGTGGAGGCACCTGGACACTTGGCTGGGCAGGTAAGTGCGAGCGAGGAATGCGGCCTCAGGCAGACGATTGGTCCTGATCAGAAGTTCTAGACACTGGTCCAACCTGAAAGAAGAAAGAGCAACATCAACATGCATGTGTACATTAGCCATGTTTTAAAGGTAAGATTTTTTTTTTTTTTTCAGATTAGCCGTCTAACAGCTTTTATTGTAGTCTTTGAGCCTACTTTTTCCACATTTCCACAAAGCTCCACCCACAAGATGTCTAAGACCAATAGGAACTCCATAACTAACAAACATTACATTCTAGACCAGAAAAAGTCACTTATCCAGATAGAGATTTTTTAAACGAATTTTCTACATATTCTACTATTTAATTTATTCTAGCAAGGAATAAAAATGATGACCTACAGTCATTAGATTTATTTAAACACCAAAACAAACATCTACAACTACTACAATACATATTTATTAAAGATGGAGGGGGGAAAAAAAATAGATAATGTGATTCTTTTTGTGGCAATTCATGCATTGTAACATTTGTTGGAAACTTTATTCTTTGTCGAAGCAGAGACCAGGAGACGTTGGGATATCGTTCAAGCAGAAGTTACTCTTTATTGAGAACATTGCACGCGCAGAACCGAGCTGTTGAGCGCGCAGTGGAGACACTGCACGCGCATAGAGTGCTTTGTCTGCTCTCAAAATGTCAAACCGCGCGCTCAATTGTGGCAGGAATATAACGCCATAGGCGCACGCTTTTTCCTGCAGACGCTTCTGTAACCTCCGTTGCGCGAGCGGCTGTGTATCTTTTGTTTATTTGTGCATCCTCAGTAACGTGAGCAGTCCAACTAATCGATAACGGCATTCGTTAATGACGAATGTCATTATCGATAATTATCGATTTTATCGATTAGTTGTTGCAGCCCTAGAATAGAATAAAATATCTTTTATCGTCATTGGAACATGTGGCATGTTCAAAGAAATTAGGTGCTTTACACGTATTACACAAGATACACAAATAACGCAAGAAACAGTACACACATATCAAGAAAATTACACAATGTACGCATATTGAAGAAAATAATTTACTGAAAATTTCACTAAACATTTAATGCTTATACTGCTCTTGGGTAAAAACTGTTGTTCATTCTATTTGTTCTGGTTATGATTGCTTTTTATCATCTGCCTGACGATAACAGTTCAAACTGAGAGTGACCAGGATGACACGGGTCTTTAACGACACTGCTAAACTTTATTGAAGCAGCGGGAGAGGACACTCAGTGATCATGTGGGCAGATTTAATTATCCTCTACAGCTCTTTTAACTTACATTTTTTATATCTATATATATATATATATATATATCTATCAGGACATTTATAAAATTGTGATTTCACAAAATCTTAATACAAATAAAATCAGCACCTACTGTAGGTATTGTGATATGATGATTCCCATCCCTAACATCCCTTTATATTGAAAATACGTTAATAATGCGCTTAAAAAACGGTTGGCGTTTAAAAAAAATAAAAATTAAATGAAAACATGTACTCACTTCCCCTGCAAGAAGTAGGTCATGAACGCGACGTTGTTCTTGCCGTCACGTTCGGCGCCCTCTGCCAGTTTGCTCACCATAGCGGCATTGCCAGAGGCTGTAGCCAACAGCAGCAGGCCTCCATAGTCCTGGGCATGATGTAGGCACTCTTGTGCCAAGGCAAACTGGCACTTACTGATAGCCAGCTCTGCCAGCTGCTTCCACTTTTGCTCAGACTAGACAGAAAAGAAAAACAAAAACATTTTTATTTGAATATGGTTGTAGGCATTTTTTTTTTTTTTAAATTTCTTCTTCTACCCTACCCTGCATTAAACTGGGGGTTAGATGAAGAGCAGAGCAGAATAAAGGAAAAAAAAAAAAAGTAAAATTCTCAGATGTTACCTCTGCTTCTACTGCAAGCTGGTAGCCAATCTTCAGTTCCCCGAGTTGTAGAGCAAGCTCAAACCTGTGCTCTGGGTCAGTGGACACGGCCAGCGCTTGCTGTTTAAAACCCTATAAATATACAATTTTATTAAAAACAAAGCCCTTACATATAAAGAGATAAACAACGGTAGTGTTACGGCACAGATGTGAAGTCGTACCTGCTTCTCCAGGAAGTGTGCCACCCTGGTCCTCTGCTCTTTCGGAATGGTCGGGAGCACTTTGTCAGCCATGGAGAAGTCGCGTCGCATGACGGCGGTCTGATACTCCAACACCGAAACCAGCAGCGAGTAGCTGACGATGTTCAGCTCCTTGTCTCCCAGGTACAGTCGGTCATCTTTAGGGATGTAGCCCAGCAGGTACATGGTCCTGATTGAGATCGGAGAAAACGGCTTAATACTAAACCAGGCTTAAAATAATAGTGATAAAAAAAAAATAAAAAAAAAAAGTGACATCCTACATGCACGGTACCAGTCAAAAGTTTGGACACGCAGTCTATGAACAGCTGATGGTAAGATGTGTCGGTTACTTATGCTCTGTAAATTTGCTGTTTGTTAATTATTGATTTCTGAGGCTGGTGACTCTAAATGAACTGCTTTACTAACTGCAGCAGAGCCAAGTTTTGTTCTTGCTTTCCAGGGAAGGTCTTCACGAGTTTCATCATGGTGCCCTGATGGGTTTTTGCAAATGCACTTGATGATACTGTTCATGCAAGAACTATTCCACAACACCTGACCTTTGTGTCTTAAAATAACAACTGACTTATGTTGTTACTTAATGCGTACCTAAAGCCACAGTTTTGATATTTCCAGTATTGTGCTAGAATGTATTAAATAAATCTGCAAACACTGAATTTGCATGAAGGTGTGTCCAAACTTTTTGCCATCATTACGGCCATGCAACCTTTTGATCCTACAACGAAAAATTATATCATCTACTGAAATGCACCTATCCAGATGAGCGATGGTGACGATCTCCCCTCCAACAAAGTAGTTGAGGCGGTTGACAGAGCTGGTGTAGATGAAGCAGTCTCCCACCCACAGACCTGTCTTGACAATCTCCTGAATCTCACCCTGGACCTGTGCACAGAAAGTACTTCAGTCATGTTTAGTCGCTGTTTATCTGACACATAGGTTCTTACTTCCTACAGACTATTCGCAAGTAAAAAAAAAAGTTTTCATTAGTTGATACTGTATGTCCTGGTATTTATTATTGATTGGTCACAGACCTCAAACGCGTCCTCGATGCCGTCCTCGGTAACCCCCTCGTTGGACTCTTGCGACGCGGCCACTTTGTCCGCCAGGTAGCGCAAGATGAAGAACGACTCCTCTGTCGCGATGCACACCAGCTCTCCGGAATCCGACCAGAAGATCTGAGCACAAGCATGACGAGAGGGAGCTCGGGTTATTCATGCCGGGTTCAGACACAGACAAACGCAATGATGAGGTGCACATAGAGGATTGTCACGTACGTGCTTGGGCTGGATCTCGATGCGCCGAATCAGCTCGGTGTTCTCCCAGTCGTAGAAAGCTAAGCCGTTTACGGACCTGACGCCCAGCAGGAAGCCACCGTAGATGCCTGAGAGGAACAGCAACAAAAATCTTACAGACAGATATATCACTTGATTCCATTGGAAACTTTCTTTCGGATCCTCACCCCAAAAAATGATTAATAAAGTAAATTACCCTCTGCACCAAAGTCAGGCTTGAAGGACTTCTTCTCCTTAAAGTTCTTAAAGATTTTCACCACGCTGCTGCTTTCTCTGATTGCGTACCTGTACAGGAGGAAAAACTGTTTACCCACTTAGCTTATATATCCCAAGTTCAAGGGTCATCACGTAAACTCAAATAACCAGACTCAAATATAAACAAACCTGACTTAAATTCAACAGCTCTTTTGATGCGTAACCGTTAATTAATTAACTGCTGCTTCATGTTCGTTCGTTCGCTCACTCTCTCATCATCATCATCTGTACCGCTTTATCCTGTATTCAGGGTCACGGGGGCCTGGAGCCTATCTCAGGAGACTTAGGGCATGAGGCGGGGTAAACCCTGGACAGGGTGCCAGTTCATCGCAGGGCACACACACATACATACTCTCACTATGATCAATTTGGGAACACCAATTAGCCTGATCTGAATGTCTACGGACTGTGGGAGGAAACCGGAGAACCTGGAGGAAGCCCACCATATAACCCACTAAACTCACAGAGATGGGAATCAATCCCAGATCCTGAGGTGCAAGGCAACAGTGTTGAGCACTACGCCACATCTGTCACTTCATTTTTCGTTATTTTTCTCGCGTCAGCGCTAGGAGAGAGGAGCACTCACTCTGAAGAATCGTGAGCCCAGACGAACTCCTGAGCCGAGCCGAAGCTCTTGTTCCTCAGAGCCATGGCTGTGTAGATGATGTACTCTCCGTCTCCGCAAACCACCACGAACCTGGCAACATACAACATCATCCAGGTTGGTCATAAAAACAAATGATTACAGATACGCGTGCTTATCGTCGGCTTGCACACGGACCTCCCGTTGGGGTTGTGCTGAATGGTCTGGGGGTAGATCTCACAGCTGCCCATGTCTTTGACGGCTAGAGGCAGCCTCTCTCCGTCTTTAATCTCTGTATCGCCCATGGCTTTCAGGTTGGCCTGCTGTACCTCTGAATGCTTGGCCCAGATAATCTTCCCGTTGGTGTCCATGGACATGGCAGGCTCCTCACGACCAAGCTAATTAAAAAAAAAAAAAAAAAAAAAAAAAACGACAGACAAAATCAACAACACAGGAAAAAGTTCACGGCTATAATTCAAACCCTAACTTTATGTTAACGCGTTCATGGACTTTATTTGTAATCATATTGCGTGTACCTTAATGATGATGCTGCCTTCGTCGTAACCGAGGGCGACGTTATTGGAACCGCGCAGGCCGCACACGCACCACACCCGCTCCATGCCGTAGTTCAGCGTGCTCTCCAGTCGGTAGGTGCTGGAGTGCCAGATGCGCACCGTACCTAAACATGAGTGTAATATAAATACCTAAAAAAATTAAAAAAAATAAAACAGTCATGCCTGCTTACGTGGTCTTTTGCGCTCTTACCGTCTTCGGATCCCGTCACGATGATTGGCAGCTCGGGATGAAAACTGACGCATGACACGTTCTGGGCGTGACCCTCCAGGGTCTGCACGCACGTCTTGTTCTGAAAGGGAATTGTTATGCAAGATCGGTTCCCGAGAAAAGAAAACTCAAGTGAATGACATCATCAGGAATGAAGAGAGAGAGAGAGAGAGAGAGAGAGAGGTGCTCACCTGGTAGTCCCAGATCTTTACCAGCCTGTCATCAGCTCCTGAGATGAGATACGGCTTATCTCCGCCGCTGTAGTAATCGATGCAGTTCACTCCCTTCTCGTGGCCCTCCAGAGTGAAGTTGGGGGACGAGGAGCCCAGCTGCCACACCTGAAACATCACACACCATCATCATGCACCAGGGGCTTCTCAAAGTCTTAATAATTCCGAGTGAGATTTTACATTTTATTCTTTCCTATTAGCATTCTGCCTCATTACTTCCTTTTCAAGGTCATGTAAGCATTTCACTGCGCATCATACCGTGTATGGTTGTGTACGTGAATTTGAAGATCACCTTGATGGTTCTGTCCAACGACGCGCTCGCGAACTGGTTGTTGTCTTTGGGGTTGATCACAATCTGCATGACGTAATGCGTGTGGCCCTCGAACACCTGACTGCACGACCACTTCTTCTCCCAGTCCCACAGCTTAATTAACATATCATCTGCACACACACAGACGTAAACAATGAGGTAATAACTAAAATACATATACTACCGTTTAAAAGTTTGGGACCACTTGCAAATTTATTCGTTTTTGTTTAGTGATTTATTTTCTGCATTCTACTACAATACTGGGGGTTTAAAAACTATGAAATAACACGTATGGAATTAGAAAATTATATAACTCCACCACCACCACCACGACCCACAACAGTCTGCTGTTATTTTAAAAGGTCTGGAATAGTTGCAAGAACTGTTTTTTTTTTTTTTTTCAAGTGCATTTGCAAAAACCCATCAAGCACCATGATGACACCGGTTCTCATGAAGACCTTCCCAGGAAGTAGCAGATATACATCTCAATATCAACTGTTTAAATAAATAAGGTTATTGCATATTTTCAGCATTGTATGAAAAGAAATAAAAATCAGGAACAACCATGAAGTTAGAAAGTGATCACAAACTTTTGAGCGGTGGTGTATATGAATAGTGTTTCGTGTACACATGCTGTACATACCACTGCTAGTAAGGATGTAGGGCTGAGTCGGGTGCACGGCGATGCAGCGGATGTAATCCGAATGGGCCTCGAACATGTGTACTCGCTCTAACGTGTTGTAGTTGAAAACGCGAATCTGCATGTCATCCTAGAAAACAGAAGGAAGGAAATCATTTTACACAAATCGAGATGGAGCGAAATCTGTAAGCGCATTACTAGAAATGAGGGGGAAAAAAAAAAACATATAGTTATGCGTCGTAATTATTTTTTGGACACATACATTTTTGACCTAGATGTTTGAATTTGATTTGGTAAAATGTTGCAGTTCCTTTATAATCCTACAGGTTTTAAACCATTTCATAAATCATACATTACCAAGCAGTGTAGTAGGAGCAATTTGCTTAAAAATATATACATGTTGAATCAAGCATATTTACAAAATCGCAATACAAATCGGATCAGCATTTGGGTTTCATGATAATATCGTATCGAGTGGTCCCTGGTGATGGTGATCCCTGTTGCCAATACTTACTGCTCCGGTTATGACCCAGTTCTTTCTTGCGACAAACTTTGCCGCTCTCACTGGCAGGTCGCACACTTCAAACGTCTTCACCAGGGTCTAAAAAAAAAAAAGAAAAAAAAAAAAAAGAGGACAACATTCAATAAACAATAGGATATAACTGACACTCGATTTGACATTGAGCAGTACAGCCTTTTTATTTTTTTTGACCCGCTCACTTGTGTTTCATGGTTCCAGACGCACACGCTGCCGTTGTACAGACTGGCCAGCATCCATGGCTCGGTGGGATGGAGGTCGACGCTCTTGACGCGGTCTGACCGAGCGGTGAGCTTGCGCTTGATGTCCAGCCTGAGAGGCTACGGCAAAGAAAAGGGGAAAAAACTTAATGTGACTGCAGCAAATTACATGACATGACATAAGCAGAAGTGTGGAGCTTCGACTGGAACTTAAAAAGATGTATTCGTCACAAATTCGTCGTCATGTGTACGAGAAACAAAAATAGACACAATGAGACAAATTGCTTTTTTGGGTCCAAAATCAATGATGCAAACATGATAAAGAAATATTTTTCCCCCTAAAAAATTGTGTGACTTTACACAAAGCCACGTCAAAGATAGCATTGTATGCAACCTCAAGCGACATGTGATCGCCATCTTTCAAACTGCTGTCGTGCATCAACTTAAACAGGTTGTTTTATTTGAGCTCCTTGAGTTTGTTTAATCTAGGAACGCTTAAGTCCTAAACGAGACAATGTTTACAATTTCTTTTGTAATTTCTGCTTCAGGTGCTTCTCAACCCTGTGTGAATCTTATCTCTTAGTAACATATTATAACGAGCACTAGTCATGTGACTGCGTTTGCGATCAGTAAAGTAGAAGTAAAGAATTTTTTTTATATTAAAAAGGCTTTACTTTTTTTTATGTATTAATAATTTTCAAGGGAGTGGGGTTCAATATCATAGAAATTGCTTTAATTATATTAACATTTTGATCATGGTTTAATTTGTTCATGTAGGGTGTACAATCCCATGCTCAATACACCAAGTGTATAGACAGTTCAGTGTTGATTCAGACAATAAACAATTATTAAAGTGCTTTTTTTTTTTTTTTTAACGATAGAATGTTATTGGGTGCGTCTTCAATGCTAAAAGTGGGTTTTAGCAGGCAGTTACTACTCCTCAGTAGAGACCTACTTTCACGTATGCTGCGACTGACAGTTAGCCTAAGTAACGACTGTTAGAAAACCTTAGACGTGGAGTGATGCATATAGTTAAACATCTAGTCCACTTGCTTTTGGCCAGTAAGATCAATCGTTTGGAACTAACTGCTGTAAAATAACATTTTAGTCACAGTTTAAACATTACGCCCTTAAAATGATTACACTTTAGTGTTTCCTACACAGAGTATATACACCGAGTGGGCCTCCCAGGTATATTTGCCCAACCTTTTTAAAAATCTGTTTGACGGGGAAAGACACCATCGGCGATCGATTAAATAATAGCGGGATGCCAGCTGCCATAAAAGATTCAGGTAATATAGCATTGGTTAACGTTAAATTTGTAAATTTCACTGCCACAAAAAAAAGTATATTATGTCACTCTATATAATTACTGTACATCACAATCCTTATGCCATATAAAAAATAATAATGCAAAAACGGGGCTAACAATGCTCAGTTTTTTTATGGGCTGCAAACAGAGTGTTTAGTTCTTTTAGCCCTTTTTTTTTTTTTTTTTACTTCATCTCACTCTTTATAAAGAGGCAGATGGAGGCGAAGGGTTAGATTGGATCGCTGAAACATTAAATGAATTGAAATATAACATAAATAAAAAAAATACTGTGTTAAAGGTCATATGTATTTGTGGTTTTTTGTATGTAGTGGACAACATTTCTGCCCGTTCTGCTGGCTAAAACCGCAGCTATATTTCAGACCTGTGTACTGTAACACTTGGAGAGGAAATGTAACTAGGGTATCTTTATGATGTTGAGTTGGTACGTGATATCACGATTATAATATCAATATTGTGAGACACTGTCATGTCACCGGACATATGTGTCTCACCTAAACATTGTACTGAACCCTGAAACTGGTAAAATGTTTTTTTTTCCTAAATGATTAGTTTCTATTAAATCTCTATACTCCTATTAATTCAATTCAATTTTGTTTGAATAGCGCCTTTAATAAGTGTCATTGTCGCAAAGCAGCTTTCCACAATCAACACTATTACACTGACTAGAGATGGTCACTTAACATATAGAGATGGTGGATTTAAAAAAATAAATTTCAGTTATGAGTCACGATTCTTTACTGTGGTCACCACACTGACTCCAAAATCTTTTTTTTTTTGTGTGTGTTTTATAAAGATTTTTACATTTATAACAGAGATGAACCGGTCAATCGGCAGATGACCTTATAAACTATTAAATATATTATAAACAATTCTGTATTAAAAGCAAAAGCGTCCAAGTGGCATACCAGAAACGCATTTTTATGGCATTATGTTGACAAAAACTGTGCGCGTTAAAAGCCTCCAATCTGGCTTTATCTTTACACTCTTGGGCAAATTAGTCTCAAACTCGCTCATCACACAAGTGAGAGCCCACCTGCGTACTCGCAGTCAAGCTGGGTTTCGACACTCTGGAGGCATTTGAGGTGTTATAATGGAGGCCCTGTGTGGTCAACACTTTACCAGGAGGACAATCTTGGACTCAATCTTGAAGAGAGTTTATGACTGGAATTTCCTACAGTCTACCTGAGCCTCCACTATCGGCCTGGACTCCATATTAACGTAAAGACATCATCTAACGCACATCTCCCTGCTGTCCGTTATCACCCAGATGAGGATGGGTTCCCTGTTGAGTCGGGTTCCCGTCAAGGTTTCTTCCTATTGCAATCTCAGGGAGTTTTTCCCTCGGCGCCGTTGCCCTCGGCTGGTTCATCGGGGACAACCTGATCATTTTGGCTTATAGATATTTCCTCACATTTCATACACATTTTCATTGATCTTTGATTCTGAAACCTTGAAGTTTGCATTGTTTAAATGTTGCACTTGGTTTTTAAGTTAGAAAACTAATGTTATTTGAAACAGGCTGCAAATATTTACAAAATCGTGATACTTATAGAATCGCGATTTTATTCGAATCGGCTCCGAGGAATCGTGATAATATCGTATCGGTAAAGGTGACTGACTGGTGCTTCCCCTTCCTACTAACATACTGAGTGTACCTTACCAGCACGACATGCTAACAAAGACACACATACACGTACAGCTTATTCAGACTAAACATTATTATTACTATTATTATTATTATTATTATTATTAACATTATCATCATCATCATCTTCAAGTGCATACTGGACCACAGTCACGAGCTAACTAAATGAAGTACCACAACCAGCAGCTAGCTAGCAAGTCAACAGGCTAAATAAATGCCCTCACTACAAACCGTTCACAATTATTTATACCCAACAATACACGAACTTGTTATTTGATATTTCCTATTAATAATAATCATTAAACCGTGAGCGCGTTAGAGTTAGCGTTAGCGTTACATTAGCATTACATTAGCGTTAGCATTTAGTCTATACGGCCTCGGGTTCAGTACATATTTTAATTATCGTTAGCCAGCTAGCTATCAGGTTGTGATGCTACGCGTTTCATTTAGCTTCAAACCACCGGCGCTGTAGGACTCACCATGTCTCTGCTTTAGCTCCGCTTGTCTCTTATAACAACTTAGCGACGCTGAAGCTCCGACACTGCAGGATTTCTTTTCCCTTCTTTTTTTTCTTCTTTCCTCTACGCCGCAAAATCTGACGTGGAACTTCCTGAAACGCGTTGTCGGAAGTGGTGACGTGGAACGCAATGCATTGTGGGCTGGTACGGTTGGGATTCTGCTGACAGGAGGAGTTTAGTGTATCGTAGTTTAATCAAACACAGACAGCTGTTACTCTCATGATCTCTCACAGTTTTACACACACGTTTTCTGTGGAACAACATTAAAAAAAAAATAATAATAATTTGGTGTAGCCCTTGAATCTCAGAGCATTTTAAAACCTTTCATTTGTTTTGCTTTTTTTTTTTTTTAATAAACATACTGTACAGTACATAGAGCTCAGAATTGTGCAGTGTAGAGTGCAAAACTGAACTGTGCAAGTGATGCACTGAAGTTTAGTTCATTTTACCCAACTACTCAAACATAATATATATGCAATAATTTGTAGCACTTTGAGATTTGCCTCAAATATAAAGTGCATTATAAATAAAATGTATTATTATTATTATTATTATTATTATTACATAACAGAGCAAATGGGTCACATAGGCAAAGAATTATACAGATACATGATCACATGCTTTTTCTGGTTGTTTTTCGGTGATTCTATGACCAAAAAAAAAAAAAAAAAAATAGTAGTATGCTCATTTTGAGAGTTCTACATTTTAAAGACGTTATTCCCATATTCCTATAGTGGTAAAACTTGCACGTTATAAAAGTAATGATTACTTGTGCTTTACCTGACATATCTGAAAACCCAAATACACAGTTCGATGTCTGAAGCCGCCCAATTAACAAACACAGGCAAGGCTTCTATATAAGCACAAGCACACACACAAACACCAGTTATTTATTTATTTATTTTTATCTTCATTGAACTATGGTGTGTTGCTGGCACATGTCTGTGCAGCCTGGGTTTAATTAACGTTATCTTAGTTTGTTAATTACATAAACCCAGTAGTTAAGTTTTCAAAACATACGAGTCATATGGTATTATTATTTGATATATATTAACGGTGTAACAGGTATATACAGTTAGCAATGGTTTTATCCTATTTATTGATGTATTTCTTTGTTTGTTTATATTGTTATTTGCTATTTACTTTATTTCAATTTATCCTCCCTGCCTATGTTGTTTTGAATTGTGTGGTGTTTTGTTGAAAATTATATTATACTTTAAGCAAATTATTATCCTGCTGACATTTTTATTATCCTTTAATTATATTATTTTTAGATTGAAAAAGTGCATAATAGGATTTAATGTGGCATTGGTCATTTTTTTTGGCTACTGGTTAAAAATGTTGCAAAAACATCCTAACACAAAAATACTTTATACATTATATGGCCCAAAAGTACGTGGACCGTCACACCTATTGTTATAAGCCACATTGTTATAAGCAGACAATCATACTCGATGAGCTCAAGTCCTCACAGCCATGCTCGCAGATCTACGGGAAAACCTTTCCAGAAGACTGGAGATTATTATAACATCGGAAGGCGGACAATTCAATAAACTGTGTGCCCTTGGAATGATTTGTTTAATATGCAGGTGTCTGCATACTTTTGACCACAAATATTCAATTCAATTCAATTCAATTTTATTTCTATAGCGCTTTTAACAGTGGTCATTGTCTCAAAGCAGCTTCACAGAAATGAGAAGAAAAATGAAAAGAAGACTTATGGAAATGTATATATGTGTAAGAAAAATGTGCCTAGATAATGAGATTGTCCCTGATGAGCAAGCCAAGGGTGACGGCGACAGTGGCAAGGAAAAACTCCCTTAGAGCGTCTTTTTGTTCCAGGGGAATAACGCAGACATGAAATAACATTATGCTATGCAGATGAAAACACTTTTTCTTAACATTTATAAATGGATGAATAGATAGAATCTGTCTATATTGTTGTATGTAATTCTTCTTAAGTAATGCCTCATTACATTATACTAGCCCATTCCAAATAAAAGTGGCTTTATTTCTGAGGCTTTTTAAAATGAATAAATGAATTAAGTAATTCATTAACTGACTACTTTTGAGTGAAAGTGCCTGAATTTTTCAAACAAAAATATATTAATACATTAACTGATTTTTTAATACATGATCATTAATTCATTCATTTATAATGACTTATATGCCATATCATTTTTTTTTGTTGTCAGATATTTGTTTGTTTGTTTATTCCAAGCAACATTGCTTTAAATAAAAGGAGGTTCCATTCCTTCAAAAAAGTTTTTTTTTTTTTTCATGCTTTTTTATGTTTCTTATCTTCAGCCTTCAGTAAAATAGGAAAGAAAAGATGAACTGTGTGACAACCACCCAATAAACACTCAAACAGCTGGCTCTCTGGTTTGTTTACGTTGATAATTATGTTTATTCTACCGCCGGATTTGAATAGGTGTTTAATTTTGACAACCCCGCATCCCATACAGGATACATTTCTGCCTCACGTCTATTTTTCTTGTTTCTTTCTTTCTTTTTATTTTCCTCTTTGTAATTTATTCTCTTTCTTTCTTTATTCTCTCTCTCTCTGGGTAGTCATCTCCAGTTTTCTTTATTATTCATTTTCCCATCCCTTTTTTTCTTTTCTTTTCCTTACGTTTTTTAGTTTAAGCGGACAAAGTTGACGAGTTTTCGGTCAAAAAAGTGACAGGCACCTGGAAGTCTCGCAGCCTAAACACATCAACACTAAGGTTATTCAAAAGCTTAAGAGAATCAAGAAACAGTACAGAGCTCCATAAAACTCCACCATAGAGGTCCATAAAATGAATGGCATGCAAACAAGGGCTTTTCCCCAGTAATGGATGAAGGAAAATAGTCGCTTTCACCTTTTATTTGTTTTTTTTTGTAATATGAGACTGAAAACTGGTACAGTGGCGTGAAAAAGTATTCGCCCCATCTCAGTTGCGGCTTGTATTAAAGCCAACTTTGCTGCTCCTTATCACCACCATCTGAAACATCATGTGTCGTGAATTCTTTTTATACCATCATATAAATAAAATATATGTACAGATACAGTATACAGTGCCATAAAAAGGTTTTCCACAATTTTTTTTTTTTTTTTTTTTGTCGCACACAGATGACTGCAATCATCAAACATTACACAAAGATAACCCGAATAATTACAAAATGCAGTTTTTGAATAAGAGCTTCATTTCTTAGTGGGGGAAAAAAGCTGTCCAAACCTGCCTGGCCCTGTATGAAAAAAGTAATCTTAAAAACTTAACCTAATAACTGGTTTTGCCTCCCTTGGCAGCAACTACTGCAATCAAGCATTTGCGATATAACTGGCAACGAGTCTTTCGCATCGCTGTGGAGGAATTTTGGCCCACTCATCTCTGCAGAATTGTTTCACTTCAGCTCCATTGGAGGGTTTTCAAGCATGAAAGGGCTGTTTAAGGTCATCTCAACCAGATGACTAGGCCTAACCTAACCTTGGACTAGGCCACTCCAAACCTTAACTTTGTTTTTGTTTTTGTTTTTTGATCCATTCAGAAGTGGACTTGCTGGTGTGTTTCAGATCATTGTCCTGCTGCATAACATAAGTGAGCTTGAGGTCACAAACTGATGGCTGGACATTCCCGTGCGGGATCTTTTTCTTCTCTCTCTCTCTCTCTCTCTCTTTCTTTCATTCTTCTGTCTGCTGTTGAAGATCACTTCTGCTGCTGCTGCGGTCCGAACACTTTGTAGTTCTGCCTAGGAATCTTCCACCTGCCCGTCTGTCTGTCGTTTTGCCTTGAGTCTTATCTTACCTTGTTGCTCTTGTTGTCATTTCTAGGGATGTTGTTTTTTTACGCCACGGGCCGAGGCTTTATGTTTCGGTCGTTCTGGGGTCGTTGCCTCCCCTGCTTGCTTTGTGTCACAACTTTCTTGACTTTTCTCTTTTGTTATACAGTCCTAGTATTTTATCTTGAGAGCCCAGTCATTTAGTCGAGCACAGAAAGAAAGAGGATTAGAGAGAGGTTGAACAAAAAAAAAAATTTGTTGAAAAAGGAATTAGAAAGACGGTAAAGGAAACGTGGAACGAGGCTGGAAACGTTCAGCAGCAGGAGGAGGATCCGGTCTCAGGCCTTCTTCTCCTGGACGATTCGGTGACTCATAGAGGAAACAGAGAAAAGTCTGGTTAACACACGAGGCAAGCGCCAACTCACACACAGACCACTATCCGGTACAGCGTAAAGCTTAAAACAATAATGAGGCAAGCAAGACCGGACTGCGCAGAGATACGCCGAGTCTACACACCATGGTCACATCCACATCCAGCTTCTTGCGGATCAAAAAGCAGAAACATTCCATGTTTTTGCTCGCTTGGACTTTTCAGCAGCTTGGAGATGCAGCCGTGCATGGAAGCACTTTGCTCTTGAACAGTTACGACGTTACTGAAGAAGAGACCTTCACTTCTGCGCTTCAGTGTTTGTTCTGGAAAGAAAAAAAAAAAAAAAAAAAAGGGACAACAAGCTTGTGGACAGAGAGAGAGAGAGAGAGAAGTGTGCATGTGGAATCATCAGAGTGTGGCACCTGGTGCTGTTCTATGTCCTTCTGAAAGAGATCCAAGCAGTGACGGAGCAGCACTTTTTGGAATGTCATTTTATTTTCCACCATTTCAGAGGCTGGAGGTCTCACCTGGACCAGAACAATTTGAAATCCAGCAGCTCTACCGCAATGAGCACGAAGCCATCGTTGAAGTCTTGGAGCACACAGGAACCACACAGGATTAAAACTCCTGCACTATTGAGGGACTATTTGCCACAGTGTGCCACCACCTCAAGACCGAGTGCTGAGTCCCTGTAAAGAAACCAATCAGGTCTGTAAATAAGCTGATAATAATCTCTGCGGCACACGAGCTGGGCGTGCCTGGAATAAGAAAATAATTGGAATAAAAAGTAGGACCGACCCGTTCGGTTTCAGGCACAGGTCCCTTAGTGTCAGTCGCAACCACAGGTGCTGAAAAAGGTCCACACGCCGACGTGAAGCCGGTCTCTCCCGTCTCCCTATCCTGACGCGTTTTCATCCTGAGTTTTTTTTTCTGGAGGAAAACAAGGTTTCTTGATGATGATAAAAGACAAAGTGAAAGCACCAGCCTAAAACATCGGGAACAATACTTTTACAGCACATTAAACACCATAAAAACAGCCAAGCTCATTGTGTTCATGTAAAAGACAGTGTGATTGATCTACCTTCTCCAGCTCAGTTTCCTATCTCCTCTTCCATTTCCCGTTCCTCTATCTCGGTGGGAGGAAGACGGAAACGGACTTGTTTAACAGGCCTTTTCTGGGAGAGATCAAACACAGGTTTTTCATTATGCTTTCTTATGACAATGAACTTAAAGTAAAAGCACCAGCACACACACACACACACACACACACACACACACACACACAAAAAAAAAAAAAAAACACTCGGCACACACATATTCACTGTTCCTGTAAACGTATCTATACATACACAGATACATGAGGGTGAGTACAGACAATGATCTACCTTCTCCAGCTCAGTCTCCAGCTGGGCCACAGCAGAAGTGGTGGCCTCCGCCTCCTGGGTAGTCATGGTTTCATGAGCTACGGAAGCCTCCAGAGAAGACGAGGCCAGTGCCGGAACGTGACTGGATGTCGCTACAGCCTCTTCCATTTCCTGTTCTTCTACCGCCGATGGAGGAAGACGGTAATAAACTGGTTCGCTGCACTCTTCCTGGGGGAGATCAAGCAGAGATCGATCATAAGGTTGCTTAATGACAATACATTCAAAGAAAAAATATAAACATCACTGAAACCTTTTTAAATGAGACTTTTGTAGGACATTAAACACCACAAACACCCGACACACACATTCACTGCGTTTCTGTAAATTATAGTGCTGTGCGGAGGTTTTTACCTTCTCCAGCTTACGCTCCTCTTCTGGCACCGGGGCACTGTTGGCGTCGGTGCTTCTGCCGGTGCTGGAGCGCGCCGCATCCTGTGGGGGTGTGGGCCGTCGGGGTACAGAAGCCTTCATGCCGTCAGAGTTTTTAGGCTTAGAAGAGACCAAACACAGATCGACTGTCATAAATCTATTCGTAAAACAGTTCAGATTTGTAGTGGCGTTGGTTGGAGTTTAGATAAATGAAGTGCTGAGATAAGAAAGAAGAAGATGACCTATTATCACGAGTTAACTGGGGCTTTTACTTGAAAATCTTCTTCTGAGATGATCACGGTGAGGTATGCGAGGAATCAGACTGATAAGGCCCACTGCATGAAATCAAGGCCGCCATGTGGAGCCTACTGTAAGGTCTGGCTTTAATTCAATTCAATTCAATTCAATTCGATTTTATTTCTATAGCGCTTTTAACAACGGTCATTGTCTCAAAGCAGCTTCACAGAAATGAAAAGAAAATGTATGGAAGTGTGTATATGTGAGACAAATGTGTCCAGATAATGAGATCGTCCCTGATGAGCAAGCCAAGGGTGACGGCGACGGCGGCAAGGAAAAACCCCCTGAGATGGCAGTAGGAAGAAACCTTGAGAGGAACCGGAATCAACAGGGAACCCATTCCTCATCTGGGTGATGACGGATAACAGAAATTATATAACATCGTGTGTGTTATGCAGCTGAAAGTTCGATATAGCAGACGTTATTTAAATTAACATGGAGTCCAGTTCAGCACAGGGATGAGTCAGCAGGTGCAGAGTCCAGCTGGAGCAGGTGCTTCTCTGGATGCCTCAGGATCCTCGCAGGATTGGCCGCTGTCTACTGAAGCTGGCAAAATCTCCAGATGCCTTGGGATGGGCAGAGAAGGGAAGACCAGTTGGAAAGAATTAGCGTGGTTGCCCTTCAGGATAGATGTACTGAAGTTTGAGGGACCCATGAGTTACGTGTATGCCAGGTTAAAGAGATGCGTCTTGAGTCTACTTTTAATCTGGGAAACTGTGTCTGAGCTTCCTGTCAGGAAGGCTATTCCAAAGTTTTGGAGCTAAATATGAAAATGCCCTACCTCCTTTTGTAGATTTTAATATTCTGGGAACTACCAGTCGTTTTGTGACCTTAAGGAGCGTGGTGGATTGCAACGTGTCTAGATATTTGGGAGCTAAAATATTTAGAGCCATGTTGTTCCCGGTCTCCTTGCTGCTCCCGCCAAGGGGCCGCCACACCGGACCATCTGATCCGCACAACAACTTGGCACAGGTTTTTAAGCCGGATGTATTTCCTGATGCAACCCTCCCATTTTATGCAGGCTTGGGACCAGCACTGCATCCAGTGGCCAGGGTTCAGGCATGCGTCCGCATGGAAGGGGAGAAACCTACCACTGAGCAAATCGCTTTTGCATTAAACATGGAAAGAAATACATTAAATAGGGCAAGAAGCCCTCATGCTGAAACATCTAACCTACCTTCATGGGCTGAGTCACCTCTCCAAAAAAAAAAAAAAAATAAAGAACTCCAGCAGCCAGGTCTACAGTCTCACACAGTCTCAAACTTCACTACTGTAATCATCAGGGCCCAATGTAGAAATCACTTTTACCAACAACAACCAACATAAACCTGTCTATGTGAAATTGAGTATAACACTGAATAAGTGCGTTGCTACGCTGCAAGGATATGTGTTTAGAATCTCACGTCACAGTCACGCGTCACAGAGAACCACACGGGGGCGCAAGTGTGCGCAAAATTAAAAGTCTTTATAGCAGAGGTAGAGGACAGATGACTTTAGATCCTTAAAAGTCATACTTGAAGTAACAGCAATGTACAACACAATTACAGGATTGCCTATATTGAGAAATCTATTTGAAAACTTTCATTGTTTATATTATAAAATGTGAGTATAGATTTATTAAGGTGATTTTCATATATACATGCACACATTTAAGGATCATTGAAATGAATGTATTACATGTAGATGAAAATTTGAATTCACCACCTTTGCAAATATATGAAATTTTAATATATAAGAATGACAGGGAAGCCATTTGCCACCCAGGACATTAGAATAAGTTTTTTTTTTAATTTTTTTTTTTTTTAAAGAAAAATAATAATTAAACCAGTGTGGTTACAATAAAATGAAGATGAAGGACCCAACTACTTTGACTTGATTAAAAGACAGAAACATGATTTCTGTAATAAAATACAAACTTTTTTTTTTCCAACAATCTTTATTCTATACAAAAAGATGACCTATTCTGAAATAAACCTCATCAACAGCTTATCAATTGAATACCCACAGAATAGAAAAACAACCTGGATAACTCCAACTTTAACAAGAGACAACAGGAACAAATGAATCAGCAAAACTTCTTGAAGTCTTTTATTCAGTCTTTTAAAACACCTCCCCCTGTCGGTCAAAGCTCGGTATCGCAGGTCAGGGCATCTCCGCATGGAAACGCTCACTGAGAAAAAAAATAAAAATAATAATATGCAAAAAACAAACACAATCAAAAACATTATATCACAATTACTCATTAACATAAGACACGATATATATTTTTTAAACCTAGTATAATGGCGTATTAAACACTCTTTTGCCAATGCAACAGCAAAAGCAAAAAACTAAACCTTTTTAAAAACACATTTAATCAGTCACATATAGGGCGGTAAAAACAACAGCATAATGAAACAGCAGTATGTGGAACCACGTGTACTGAAACAACAGCTATACCGAATATATATTTTAAATAACGCAACAGTTTGCATCAACCTTTATAAGTTTAAGTTGAACCAACCAACTACATGCAGTTAGCACAATTAACGTTTTCAGTAGAATTAAATGTTTTTTATTTTTTTTTACAAATTTATTTATTTTATTTACCACATACGTAATTACTAGCAGTACAAACTAGTGATGTTACTATGACACCGTAGCTGGAGCAGGAGGGGGCGTGTCCAAATGAAGCCCCGATTCGAGGCGTGTGTCGGTTCCCCGCGAGTCACGTGACCAACGACAAACGAAGCCTCGCGGTTGTCGAAATCACGTGACTGAACCGTTATATTCGATATGTTGCTTCATTAATTCAATAAAACTGCTTTCGCATTTCAAAATGAACTTTACATTTACTTCTTATATAATATATGAAGAAGGAAAATGCACACAAAATATTTTGGTTTATGTTAATTACCTCAATTTATTTGATAAACTCTAGTGTTATTCTGTCTAGTTTTTTCATCTATCTTTTATTTTCTTGTCATCCTTCTTTTTGTGGCATGTGTTATATATATATATATATATATATATATATATATATATATATATATATATATATATATACTATGGTTACATAGTCCAAACAGTGGCTTGTTAGTTGTATTCATGTTCTTGTTATAATTAAATCTCTTTTTGTTCTTCACATTTCCTTTCTATTCTAGATCTTCATTTCATTTTCAAAGATTCAGAAACGGTGATTATGTGCATGAACAATTCCTTGAACAGTGGATTTTCAAACAAAACACACACGACTGTCAATGTGAAGGCAATATTATAGTACTTGCAGCTGCATGTGATGATACAATCTAGTTGCTACACAAAATGTGTCCACTAGATGGCAGTGAATGACAACGAGCGCTTAAGTGAAGCTTCATGAAATTAACATTTTGGTGAAACTTCTGGCTGGAGAAGCCTCACCATCACTCGTGCAAACAAGCTAAGTATACTTCTCATAAATGTTCAAGTTTACCTTTATTATTATTATTTTTCATATTGATATTCTTAATACATTTTTGTTAATATTTATTATATATTAAACTTGATGAAGAAAGCTTTAGTAGCTGATTGATTGAACTTAAGCGCAAATGCTTTGAAGTTATCGGTTACAAATCAAATTGGTCCAATTACATTTTCTCTAGTAGTTTGTAGAATTTCCAAATGCATTTTAATATCGCGCTCAGGCCGATACACAATCCGAAAATAAGCAAAAGGGGAATAAAGGCCACTAAAGACCTTTACTGTCCACCGCACAGTACACAAAAGCCGCGCTTTTGGCGGCTGGCGAACAACATTAAGGTGCATTACCGCCACCTACTGGAGTGGAGTATAGATCAGGATTCTATCTACACCAGGGGTGGCGAACAAGTGAGACACAAAGAGGCAAAATTTTTAAACTGTGAGAGTCAGAGAGCCACACCACGCAGTGACCTGCCAAAACAGACAAACACTCACACAAAAACACACAATTAAAACCATATTATTCACCACAACACTTTCTTCCCCTTACAAAACAACAATGTGTTCATTTCATGGTAAGTGTCCACCCTCAACACACACATCAAATCAACTTAGCCGGAGTTAACACATCAACTACCCTGGAGGTTGCTGTGGCACCTGTCTCTCTCTCTCTCTCTCTCTCTCTCTCTCTCTCTCTCTCTCTCTCTCTCTCTCTTTCCTTCTCTCTCTAGTTAAAAGTGGCTTTTAACTAACAAGCCACTGTTTGGAATATTTGAACATACTATTGAAATCCGCCAGAATAAAAAAATAATAGAGGAGGGAAAGAAAATAAAGAGAGATGGAAAATAAACCGAGATACAATAACACCAATTTTTACAAGATAAATTGAGGTCATTCATATAAAACAAAAGATTTTGTGTGAATTTTCCTTCTTTATATATTATAAACGAAATAAATGTAAAGTTCATTGTGAAATGCAAAAAAAAAAAAAAAAAAAGCTTCCCTGAATCTTGATTTATAATTTTAAAAATAAAAATTTCCAATATAATGATACAGTCACATGATTCGTTGTTGGTCACGTGACTCTCGGGGAACCGACACACGCCGACATGCCCTCGTACAAGCTTAGGATTTTCTGTGTCATAGTGACATCACTACAAAACAGCATAAAAGCGAGTCAACTGCAAATCATTTAAAAAAGAAGAGTTTAAAAGGAGAATAAGTTCTACAAGTAAACGAAGAAAACAAAAATGTTCGCTTTAGAATGTCTCTGTTTATCTAGTTTCACTAAGAGTCAACTATTCTGGACTCCATATTAACATCAACTGTTAAACTGAACTGCCTGCCACCTAACACACAGTATGAATGCAGATCAATTCCTGCTTTCTTTTCCACCCAGATGAGGATGGGTTCCCTGTTGAGTCCGGTTTCTTCCTACTGCCATCCTCCTACTGCCATTTTTTCCTTGCCACTGTCGCCCTCGGCTTGCGCATCAGGGACTATCTGACGATTTTCATTCATACACATTCACATTTCATACAAACTTAAATAATTTTTTTGATTGCGTAAAGCTGCTTTGTGACAATGACAATTGTTAAGCGTGCTATACAAATAAAATTGAATTGAATTGAACCACATGAAATGCTTACTACTATATATATATAGTATTAGTGTTAGGCTTCTTGTTTTTTCAAATTCACCCCTCCTTCTGTGTTACAAGAATTCAGTCTCATCTGTGATTGGTTAAATACTTTGCCAAATATAAAATTGTGAGCTATTGGAGGGGATCTACATCTGCCCCACCTTGACTCTCTACTGGTGTCCCACAGGGTTCAGTACTTGGGCCTATTCTGTTCTCCCTCTATACACAGTCTCTTGGTAAGCTCATATAATCGCATGGCTTTGCAAACCGTTGTTATACAGATGACAAGCGACTTATTCTCTCCTTTCCTCCCTCAGACACTCAGGTTTCCACCAGGATCTCACCATACCGGGCAGACATCTCATCCTGCATGACAGCTCATCAGCTGTAGCTCAATCTGAGCTGCTGAGTTCAAACCGAACTGCTGTTCATCCACTAGTGTTGGTATTGTGCCCTAAGTCTCCTGGTATAGACTACAGTCCCCCCTGAACACAGGACAAAGCTGTACAGGTGATTTGTGAGAGAGCGCGAGCGTGATGTTCCAATGTTCATTCACAGTGTTGGTATTTAAGTGTTATTACATTAAAACGTTGACATTTCATTCTTTAAAGTTTAGTGCATTCATCATTTCAACCAACCTGAGAGTTGTGTTTAATTTGGTGTTGTTGAACATCCATGAAAAAAAAAAGCTGTTTGTAACATTATATATTTTTTTGTTGTTGATGAAAACCCATAACCGAAGCTCTAAATTTAATTTGCAACTGCTGTCATTGAAAATGAATCCACACGAAGCATGAAATCTCCTTAATCAGATTTGAGAGTTTAACAGCATGTGGTATAAATCTTTACATCTCATTAATTAATATACCAAATCCCAATGAAATAGAAATGATTGCCATTAATCCTTATTGCACACATATCTTTATTATTATTATTGGTAAAACAGAGGATTTTTTGTGATCATAATATAGGCACTATTGCTTTCTGCTGAAAACTTGATGACAGACAACATCTTCACAATACAGCTTCTGAAAGGGAGAAAAAAAAAACAGAAAAGCAACACATGAGATGGGAACAAGTTAAAGTACACACGTTTTATGTCATGCATTGTAAGATACTCAAAGCCTACCAAGTGCAGTTTATCTCCCTCTATCCAGTGCTTCCATCCACGGTTGGCCTTTTCTCCCTTTTGTGTGCACACCAGTGTGTCGCCCTCCCAGCTGACCAAAGTCTGTTCTTACAGTTGAATAACAGTCAGCGTACTATCTTACATTTGCTCATTCTACATATAGCAAGCTTTAATTAATAAGAGAGCTTGGTTATTTTGATGTCTTTGCTGAATGGTCTAATTAATGAACAAATCATACTAATTAATAATGTGTTTTCATGATCAGAGATTTCACATATTATGTGGCGATTTCAGACGCAACAGTAGCATTTCAAGGCAACAAACACAACGTACATACAGATTTGTGTTTTCAGGGCAGCACAACACAATGCCCTCATCACCATACATTAACTCACAGGCGATTATGATTGGCTAATATCACCGTGGTTGACCTAAAGGGTGAACTCTTGTCTGTTACAACACTCTTACGAATAGTAAGATTACACACTGTCTGGCCCCCTTTCAAAAAAGTTTGCCTTTCAGAAGGGTCGAATTATTGGCCTTTATGAAGCAAAGAAAACAACTAAGGAGATTTAAAGTAGCTGTAACTGGTTTAAGAATCCTTCAACACATTATTAAAACCTAGAAGGATAGTATTGAACCGTCAACTTTGTGGAATAAATGTGGTTGGAAAAAGATCATGAATAGACTTGGTGAGGTTGCATGGTAAAAAATAAAAGTAAGAACCAGAGTTATGTTTAATAGAGAAATTAAGAGCGTTTCCATACGCACACAATGTGATGAGGATTGGGACTTTGGAACGATTGAAAAAAAAAAACTCTGTGGAGTCCAGATTGACCCTATACAAGAGCGATCGGTGAATCAGGGTAAGTATGGGAAGCGCATGAAACAATGCATCCATCATGCATCGTGGCCACTAGAGGCAGTTTTATGATCTGGGGTTGCTTTAGTTGGCCCGGTCTAGGCTCAGCTACGTTACGCGGCAATAAAATGAAGTCAGCTTATGCCCTGAACGTACTGAATGAGCAGGTTATCACATCTATGGAGTTTTTCTTCCCTGATGAAACAGGCATATTCCAGGAGGATTGCGAAAGAGTGCTTCTGGGAGCATGAGGAATCATTTTCACCCATGAACCGGACACCACATTGTGTGCTGCAATCAAAATTAAATGTCATTTTAATAACTACTCACTGAAATTCTGAGAACAGCTTACTCTGACGTGTTTTGTTTAATTAAAGTAATACCACAGCAAACTGGCACCAATTTTGTAACGATGATGGAGATTCGGTGGTTCAGTGGTAGCACTCTCGACTGCACTATGGTTGGCCTGTATTCCCAGCCAGTGCACCAAAACCCTGCCACTGGGGTTTCACTAGTCAGTGCACTCATATTTGCCAGGTCCAAGCCCAGATTAAATGGGAAGGTTGTGTTAGGAAGGGCATCTGGCATAACACTGTGCCAAATGAAATTGGGTTTCCGCTGCAGCGACCCCTGATGGAAGCAGACGAATGAAGAAGACCAAGATTAAGGAATGACGCATCATGCTTATGTTGTAGACCACATGTATTATTACAGTTATCACAACAGTGGCTGTTCACTCATTTTCTGGTCGTTTCTATATTTTACGGTATCTTCAGGATGACGATAGTTCATCGAAACGGGTTCTTTCAGGACATTTTTTGGGTGGTTTTGTGAAACATTTCCAATGCCAATCTACCTTGCCATTTATATAACAGGTCATACTGCAGCATAGATCAGATACTGGATTTCAGCATGTAATGGTCAGGAAATGGAGCCGATGACAGAACAAGTCAAACTGAAAGCTGATATCAGAGGTAACCCAAAAAGCAGGCCGCTGAAAAAATACTGAGCCAAGTTTTCACACGTACCTTAAGCATTCTGTTGTCAAGTCCCTTTGTATACTCGTCAAACTCCTCCCCGATTGTCAAGTGAACCTCGTAGTTCCTGAAGGTGCTCAGTGTTTTTATCGTAAGCTTGTCTCCATCCTGGATAATAACCTTGTTTTGAGACAGGTGGACAGCGATTTTCCGTGTGACCAAATCGATGTCTGGAAAAAAAAAAAAAAAGAGGACACAATGCACTTGGGACAGGATGCATAAGTTGATATTGAAACGATCTCCAAGCACCATGCATACAAGAATAAAATAATGATTACGTCTGATCTCATGCCACTCACTAAGTATTTTCATGTACTCCTCAAAGTTGTCATTTGTCTCCATGACCCAGGTCCCACTGAAATCCACAGGCATGGTGGTGGTGTTCGGTGAACTTTGGGCAGAGAAAGAGAGCATGCTGTTCTGGGACTTTATACTGGGGCAAGCAAAAAGCGTCACAGTATTAAAGATAAGACAGAAGAACAACTGGAGGAAAGCCAAAATAAGGCACACATTCTAACACAGTCTAACTAACTGAATGAGAAGGAGAGAAAACGTGACATAACCTTGTTCTCAATCAATTCCTTTGTCACATGTTGTTTTCTACATTATAATCCTTTAATGCATTTCTCAATTCATGGGAGCTTACAGTTCATCAAAAGGATTAGTAACAGACATTCAGTTAATCTTAAAGGTGTTGCAAGTATTATTTACTCAGTCAGCATTTGGAGTTTTAGAAAGACAAGCACACTAGGGGTCAGCGATGTCTAGCTTTTATGTAGTGACTACCAAAAGTAGAGAAGCACACGACCAAGCGATCAGATAAACAGTACTGTACACTATATAATTTTCTAATAAAAATGCAACTTAAGCAAGAAGAAAATACATCCCCAGTTTCCACTTATCACATCATAGCTACTGTACCAACAAGAGACTGAATACAACCTATAGTCATGTACATGATGCCCTGCGACAGAATGGCATCCTATCCAGTCCGGTGTTCATGTGATAAGCTCCAGCTTCATTGTGACCCAGACCAGCTGGGTCAGAATATGAATGGATTTTATTTTGACGACATACACTAGCACTGGAGAAGCTTCTGTTGGTTATTAACTCGGACCCAGAAAGCAATTTCACAGGCCATTTCCAGCCAAACCTATAGAATAAATGCGAACAAAAGCCTGCCCTTTAGCAAGGAGATACCAGCACGTCTGTCTGCATCATGAGAACAAAGCAACGCCGGCACAGTGTGACTTTCCAGCCAGATGAAAGCAATGCAACTACTGGGGAGGTCATTAGAGATCACCGTTATAATGGGTTCTGTTTGAATTGTGTTCATTGTCATTTCATGAATGGGCAATGTCATTTCATGAAGCTAATTCTCCTCTCACTTAGTATTTCTATCCAAGTGTTCAGTTTCTTGCTATAAACTGGGCAAGCCCCTGTTGATCTGGCCGCATAGGTATAGATGATACAGATATCTAGAAAATACAACAGCATTACTTCATCTTCTTATATGTGAGACAAGGAAGAGAAAAAAATATATAATTTTTATAAAGTACTTTTGTATTTTTCTAATAACAACAACTTGTACCCAAGTTCTGTTAAAAAAAAAAAGTTCTATAGAAATACAGTCAGATGTCCTTCATGTCACAACTCTCCTTATTTATACAGGCTTAGGACCAGCAGTAAGAGTGCACTGGCTTGTTCCCACCCCACTGGTGAAATGCTAACCAAAGTCCTACAGAGAACCAGTACCGCTAGATTCAATCATCAGTATTAAATAAGAAAATATTCTTGCTCATTATAAAGTACTTTGTCTTCACAATCTCCACCTCATTTATTTTAAAATACCTCAGTTAGGCTGAACTTCCTCTGAACCACTGTCAAAAATTCAGGTGATAATGACATGGAAAATGTAAACAGCGAGTGTGTAAAAAATAATGCCCACTTGAGCAAAAATAATGGCTGCAGGCTTCCCGCCAGCACCTGAAATGATATGTTAGACAGTATGGGGTTTTGAAGAAAATCAATAATCCATCAAATACTGAGCAACAATGTTTAAATTATTGGCAAGCAGAGTAGACTTGTGTAGATGTTAGAGCTTCACGTCAGCAGGAGAAATCTGAACAACTGCTGGGATTTTGTTTAAAAGGAAGCGTTCCACAAAAAAAGTAAAAGCTCAAAAGGGCACAGATGTCTTCTCAGAAATTCTGAGAGTTCTATACAGAATTCTGTAGGAGATCATAGCCATACAAGAAAGTGTTCGAATAGAGTTCAAAAGAACCGAGTAAACATTCTATGGAACACGCAGCTCAAAGCAGAAGATCTACTGAATCCTTTAGCAGGTCCATAGAGTTCTACAGACCTGAATAAACATTCTATAGAACATGTATCTTGAAGCAGAAGTTCTATCGAGTCCTGTAGCAGTTCTACAGATTTTTATAGAAATAAGTAAATATTCTATAGAATTGTTGAAGCAAATGTCCTGTTGAAATTGTCTATAGTATTTCTATAGAACTTTTTCTATAGATTTTTTTTTGCATGGACTTTACTGCATTTATTTCAATAACTAAGAATCAAACGTAAAAGGAAAAAAAAAAGGTGCTATCTCAATATCTACTTGAGAAAGAATACAAATGATCATAATTTAATATACAGAAGCTGGTACTTATTACACTGAAGGTTTTCTTTACTAATTTATTGGGCCTATTCATGGTTGGACATAGCTTTCCATACATTGCTTTTCACCACAAAGATAAATGATCTTCCTTGCACCTTGTCGTAAAAAATCATTTGTAGAATATTTGATTCAGTGAAATTTTCCCCTCAAGGATTTTTTCTTTTACAATCGAGTAGTAAGTATTCATGAACCCTAATATAAATAAAGAATATTTAAATTAAATATATATGCAACTATAATTACGTGGTTTTTTTCTTACTCAAGTTGAAGTAACTAATGTAGCGAATTTAAAACAGAAACTCTTATACAGGTAGTCCCCGACTTACGAACGAATTCCTTTTCAGGAGCACGTTTGTAAGTCCGATTTATTCTCAAGTGCGACAAAATTAATCCTATATACCTTGGACAGGCAATATACAATAGGTGTGTTCCAATTGGCCTGAAGTACCCTGTGAAGTATACATCACAGGGTTGTCAGCCATGTTAAGTGTGATTCCAAATGCAGGGAGCGAAAATGTTCAGTTCACAGGGAACTGGTAACGGTTTTAAGAACGAGTGAACAACAGGTGTTCACTTCACCAGTAAAGTGAATGAAAGAATTTCCATTTCAAAATTGAAAAAGTGGAGCTCGAAAAAGGATTTATAAATGAATCATCATTGTTATCGATGGACATCATATTAAAAGGACACAAAAAATTACATTTTAATTTAATCAGGAAATCCATAGTTTTATTTGGGTAAAAATAAATAAATACATATCTGTACATCGTTAATCAATTTTTATTAATAATCTAAAAGGTATACACATTTCAATAGTATATTTTATAATGCTATCAGTTATTGTTTCAATAAATATTCAATATTTATTGTCCGTAGTGTGAAATTTCCACAGCAGCAGCAACGCGTATCTGATGTGCATATGTTACCATGGTAACGCACGAGGGAAGTGATGTCTGTGCTGTTGACATAGCAGGATGTGCTGAATGTTGAATTTTTGTTGAGGAAAGTTCCCTTCACCAACATCCCCTGCAAACGGAGCAGGGAGCTGCGTAGGGAGCAGGGATTAGGAAGCGCCCTGTGAAGTACACTTGCGTAATTCGCTGTCCCCTTTCCCCACACTGCCATCCTGTGGCCAAAAATCTTAATTGCGCCTAAGGAAATTAATCTCACCGTGAAATGTGGAATGTAACAGTGCTGTGCCTTGAAATTGTGAAATCCCAGACGCCATTTTGTCTCCGAGCTGTTTTCCACTGTATTGGACTGTAAACTCTGTTTTGATTAGGATTTTCCGAAATTAGGATTATTCACCATCGGGACAACTTTATCAGACAGTCATTGTGCTCCCGGACTGATTCATTGAAACCGGTGGACTCATTTGTCTCCCGCCCCTACACGCATACAGTATACAATATACTGACCTTTAAGACATTTTATACATTCAATTATGCGCTGAAAATATTGTATATAATTGTAAATATCTGTATCTGGTGCACTGGTGTCTTTTTTTTTTTTTTTTTTTTTTTGTACAATACATTTTTTGAGGTCCTTTTTTCTAAATTTTTTTTATTGAACAATTATCAAACATGAACATATAAACAACAATGAATTAAATGTATTATTTATAGATCAAAATGAAAAGAAAACTGAAAAACTCCCCACCCACCCCGAACATACACTAAAACCTACACAAACACACACACACGCACACACAGACACCCCTGCATCCTTCAGCTCAAACAAATCTGTATGAAATAGATTGGTCATGCATACACTGATGCATGACCCAGTTTGCATAATCATTCAGGCAGTACCTGTAGGTTTGCAAAATAAGCAATAAATGGTTGCCATTTGTGAAAAAAAATATTAGTAGACCCTCTCAGTGTATATTTTATCTTGTCTAGATTAAGAAAAAATAACAAATCTTTAATTCACTGAGATATACAGGGACACTTAACAGACTTCCAATGTAAAAGTATGGAACGTCTAGCCAACAATGATGAGAAGGCGATAACCTCTTTATGTGCGGAACTCAATGGAACTGAATCATCTGTAATGCCGAATATGGCAGTTAATGGACATGGCTTCAACTGTACACCAAGTATAGTGGACATGAGATTGAAAAATCCTGTCCAAAAGTTGTGCAGGTTTGGGTACAAAAAGAACATATGACTTAGATTACAGGGAGAGGCGCGGCACCTGTCACATCCATCCTCAACGTCAGGATATATTTCAGCCAGCCTTGATTTACAATAATGGATTCTGTGCAAAACCTTAAACTGAATAAGACTGAGACGGGCGCAGGAAGAACTGGAGCGTATACTGTCTATGGCTTTCTCCCAAGATTCTTCACTCAACTGCAATCCCAGTTCATTTTCCCAAGCAGACCTGGTTTTAGCGATTTTACAATCACTAAAAGATAAAATAAAATTATATATTCTTGAAATCACACCTCGCTGATACGGATTAAATGTGATCAGACTTTCCCAGGGCTGCTTGGGAGGTATAGAAGGAAAATTGGGAAAACACTTGGATACAAAGTTGCGAACTTGAAGGTAGCGAAAGAAATGAGCAGCAGGCAGCTCATACTCTGAGGACAGACTAGCAAAACTTTGAAATACTCCATCTTCATATAAATTATACAAGTCTGTGATGCCTTTGTCGTGCCATGATAAAAATGCCGAATCTAAAAGTGACGGGGGAAACAAATGATTTTTAGGCAATGGACCCATTGCTGACGCAGATCCAAATTTAAAGTGCCGTCTAAACTGATACCAAATCTTAATACACTGAAGTACCACTGGGTTATCAGTGTATTGAGCGGGTTTGATTGGAAAGGAAGTGCAAAGTAGAGCTAATACACAGGATGGTTTACAAGACAATAACTCTAATTTGCACCATGGGGATTCAGATGAGTTTATCCAAAAATTTAATTTTTGAATATGTGCAGCCCAGTAGTAAATTTGAAAGTTAGGCAGAGCTAGTCCACCACTAAGTCTACATCTCTGTAGTAAGGTCTTACGGATTCTAGGAGGTTTCCCAGCCCAAAGAAAAGAGATTATGATTTTATCCAAGGAATCAAAAAATTACTTAGGAAGAAATAAAGGAACTGATTGAAAAAAGTAGAGAAATTTAGGAAGAATGGTCATTTTAACTGCATTGATTTTTCCAGTTAAAGAAAGAGGCAAATTGCTCCATCTTTGAAAATCAGATTTCACATCGGAAATAAGAGAGGAGAAGTTGGCATGAGAAAGGTCAGATAGAGAACGAGTCACTGTAATACCAAGATATTTAAAACCTGAACAATTGAGTTTAAAGGGCAGGTTTAGATGCTGAAGTTGTAAAGCACTACTATTGACCGGGTAGTATTCACTCTTGTGCAAATTTAGTTTATACCCCGAGAAAGAACCGAAATTATCCAAAATATTCAAAATAACAGGAACAGAGGTTGCAGGATCAGTCACGTATAACAACAAGTCATCGGCATATAAGGATAATTTTAGCTCCAACCCATTACGAATAATACCTTTAAAAGCAAGAGAAGAGGCCTCCGAGTGGCGCAGTGGTTAAAGCGCTCGCCCTATCATCCGGAGATCGCTAGTTCAAATCCCGGGTGGTGCTGTAACCTCTCGCAGCCGGAGGTCTAGAGAGAGCTGATTGGCCGAGCTCTCTCAGAGGGGAGGGATGAGAGGTACTTAGTGCTCCCACATTAATCACGGCTCTACAGCCAGTCAGGGGCGTCTGTGGAGCGGATAGCGCTGTCCTCCGAGTGTGTTACGCCGCCCCCAACGGTGCGCGAGCGAGCAGTTAGAAAAGATGCGGTCGGCTGGCGTCACGTGGTTCGGAGGAAACACGTGATAGTCTTCGGCCCTCCCGGCTTAATCAGCCTTAATGTGGGAGCCCCCTAGTGACGGGATAGGAATTGGACACGACTAAATTAGGGGGAAAATCGGGGGGAAAAAAAAAAAAAAAAAAAAAAGGGCAAGAGAAGATCTAAGCTTAATAGACAATGGTTCAATAGCAAGGGCAAAAAGCAATGGTGACAGGGGACAAAAAGCAATGGTGACAGGGGACACCCCTGCCGGGTACCACGTCCAAGAGTAAAATAATCAGAGGTTATATTATTTGTGTGAACACTAGCTTGCGGGGATTTGTAAAGGAGGCGAATCCAGGAAATAAATTTATCACCAAACCCAAATTTCTTTAATACTGCAAACAAGTATTGCCACTCAACCCTATCAAAAGCTTTCTCAGCATCCAGAGAGATTACAACCTCAGGAGATACAGATGTTTGTTTGGAGTAAATTATATTAAAAAGTGTATGAGTATTAAAAAACAAATGCCGTCCTTTTATGAAACCGGTCTGCTCCTATTTTTTCAGGTACTTGCATGATTGAAACGGAAGTAGAACCGCGGTCCGTTTGTATCTGCGGAAATTCATAACTCGAATGGTCATACGTGCATAACTATGCACATACAGTGGGGCAAAAAAGTATTTAGTCAGCCCCACTTAAAGTTCTCCCACTTAAAAAGAAGAGAGGCCTGTAATTTTCGTCATAGGTATACCTCAAATATGAGAGACAAAATAAGAAAAAAAAAATCCAGGAAATCACATTGTAGGATTTTTAATGAATTAATTGGTAAATTCCTCGGTAAAATAAGTATTTGGTCACCTACAAACAAGCAAGATTTCTGACTCGTACATCTTTGGGAATGGGTAATGGGGAAAAAAAACATTACCTTCTTAAAAAGCTATGTAGTCAAAGTTACTCAGTTGTGACACCCTAACGTTTTTGTTCCTTGCTAATAAAGCCAATTTGTTTTTGAAAAATCTGCACCGTTAATTGAACATGCATTCGTGTGTACCATGGGTGCCATTCCTAATGTATGATTATTTAATTTTGTCTCACCAAATTCTGTCATTAAGAAAATGAGCTTCTTCAATTATAGTAAGATTGTAAGCTGCTTGTTCCTCCTGACCCTGGAGCTGGATGGCGGTTATGATGATTAAATAGTCATCATCATGTTAAATAGTTAGTTAAATAGTTGGGGCCATTGCTTGACGCACACTTTTATAGACAAACTACAGCAACCTTTTAATCTTTAGCCTTGTTGCAACAGGGAAGTTACTCAATAATACATTAAAAGATGAAGAAAGTTCATAGTTTTCAGCTGCGTCTCTTCTGCCCCTCCACAGTGCAATATCAAAAAGGCATTATACTGTATGAACATGGATGCCAAACTAATTTAAATGACATAATCGAAAATATGACTGAGATAGATCAATATGCTATCAGTTGATATCAGCTAAATGACTATAGCTAAAAAAATGAACTGTTTTGCTACATTGTGCCAGGTTTATAGGGTTGGGGGTGAGACTGGGCGTTTTGGGAGTTTATGTGCAAACCAGATGCTATTGCACTGGATATTCAGCAGCCTGATGACCTTAGGCTAAAAGCTGTCCAGAAGCCATCTAATTTTGGACCTGATGATCTGCCAGATGGCAGCAGAAAGGCCATTGACTGAATGGTTGAAGTCATTTGTAATGCTTTAGGGTGTTTCTAAGTTTTCAAATGACTTCTTTGAACTGGTCTTTTCTTGGGAAGAATGATCATACAATGTACATTTTTAACCTATTAAAACCCAAGAGTTTGGAGCACAATGTTTAATTCGTTGTCAGGTTTTCTTTGATCAAAATCACACCACGAGGATCAATAATGTACATCCACCCATGTATATAATTAATTCTATGGTGCTGAAATCCCTAAATATCTTGTAATTTGCCAAACCCAAAGCCACTCAACGTCCTGGGAATCATAACTGACACCGGGTCGCTTCTCTGTACAACATAAAAATCACTAGTTTGACAGCACACATTGTATTGACCAACACACAGTGCAATGGGAAAGGCCAAGGAGCTCAGTACAGATTTGAGAAAGAGGAAAGTACTTCTAAACGACTTCAAACAATTGTACATAAACAATTTTTGTCAGGTTCAACAAGGTCTGGGAGAACACAGAAACCGTCACCCTTAGTTGAGAGGAAGTTGGTTCGGATGGTCAGGAGCAACTCAAGAACCACCAAGGTTTAGAGCTGGCATGAACCAGACCAGTCCAGACCTGTAGTGTCTATAGTCAAGCACGTTTTATATCCCCATGGAATGAAAGGCTGCCATCGAAACATTTAAAATCAACACTTCAAGCTTGACTAAAATTCGCTGCTGACCACATGGACAAAGAATAATAATTCTGTTGTTGATTTGAGAGAAGTTTAGAGGAGTAAAGGTGATGCATTCAGCCCCAGGAACACTGTACTCGATGAGTAAAATCAGCAGACTATCCACGCTGGTGGTATTATCATGCTTTGGGGATGTCTTGCTGCCAGAAGAACTGTTGCAAAGTGCATAAAATAGAGGACTACCTCAAAATTCTTCCTTCAAAACCTCAAATCCTGTTGATTATCAACACCAATGACAATGACCCCAAACACACATCAAAGCAGGTTGTGGAATGGATAAAGCAGGCTAACTTGAAGCTTTTGCAGCTTCAACCCAATAATAATAATAATTTTGTTTAAATGTTGGCTCTGTTCCAGGAAGCCAACAAAGTTCCCTGTACTCTACCAATTTCACCAAGAACAAAAACCTGTTGACTACCAAAAGCCATCAATCAAATATTAAGTGCGCTATACTTGATGTAGAATTTTGATTCTGTAGTATTAATTGTTGGAATCAGAGCATATTGTTCTGACTGAAACCCAATACCTGTGCACCCTTAGTAATATTTTAATGATAATGGATGTCCTTCACGACTTTATTGCATTCTTCTCGTAATGCATTAAAAAGCACTTAAAAAAATCCTGAATTCTGAGCAAATGCACTCACATTCAATTGACCCTAAAAAGAGTAGAAGCAGGAAAAGGGAATGCACTGCCTGGTTACATTTGCTAATTATGTATTTTGGTTTCATACAGAGTGCGGATGCTCCACTGCCTTGCTACGTGCTGGGCCGCATTCGAGTTTGGTCTGAAGGATTATTCTTTACTACTGTGTGTGGGGGCTGCCGTCGACAATCGGCTTTCTACTCCCTTTAGAAAGATGCATTTCCTGCTGCTGCCCTTTGAGTTCTGGGCGTTCTGGAACTAGATTGACTCCATTTCTTCCTCTGTAGGCACCATCCAGACAATCTGCAGCACACAGCGTGAGGCATAGATCCCTCCGTTGGCACAATGCCTTCTAATAATGACTCGGTTCAAGAAAGGCATTTTATTGCTTGAAAGCTAGAAAAATACTTCCAACATTCATTATCATATCAATCTGTTCAGGGTTATTCAACATGTACTTACTGAATATTTGGACTAAAGCCAATTATCAAGTTTTTTTTTTTTAAATTTAGGTTCTTGGTTCAAATATATTGAAAAAAAGAAACATTTTAAAGGTAAAGAGACACTTTTTTTTTATTCTAAAGAAATGTCTTTATTGGTCAATGTACAGAAAGTGCTGTAGTGACCACCAGAGAAAAGACATAACTTGAAACATTTACAAAAAAATGAAATAAAAAAAAAATTAAAATAATAAAGAGTGATTAAAGATATCTAAAACAATGCAACACAGGGAACAGTTGGGTGTGGTCGAATATTTCACGACGATGGTATTACAAGCACATGGCGGATTAGGAAAACGGTAACCACAGCTACAAAAACGTACAGTGCAAAAACATAAATGAAGCAAATGACCTTTTCCTAGCTTCGATCACATAGCAGGAACAACAAGCAATTTCCAGCTACAGAACAATGACTATGTTAACATCCATCTTGAGTTTGACCCTACTATATGGTTAAACAAGCCATCTCAATAAATGCACATGTTGTTAATGGATCAGCAAAATGGCACAAAGCCTTCTCATCTTTACAAGACATTTTCCACCTACTATATATATTTTTTCTTTTTACTTTTTTGTGTCTTGCCTGGCTCCGGGACTCGGTGGTATTCTGAACTCATTGCTAAACATGAAGTGAGGCCATTTTTAACCAACTGGTATTTTTTTTAACCACAAGTGAAAGGGAAATGTTCCTTTTTATTTCTAAAATTTGGATAGAAAAGGGGAGACATCATGATTTTCCATTCGTAATATTTTATGTGAAAAAAGACAAACATGTCAAAGAGACACTAATAAACATAGAGGCTTATTTTTCTATGACAAGCAAGTGTGGACACAAAGCACGGTGACATGGAGGGGATGCATATTCATTCTCTTCTATTTACAGTATACAGGCATATAAAATTGTACTGACACCCTTTCTATGAGCCCAATTCAACAGAAACAAATGAAAACTTACGGAAAAAACAAACAAAAGTTTTTTGTTTTAATATATGTCTGTTAGAATGTATTCTGTTAGAATGCACATGAATTAAACTCTATTTAGGGTTTTGAATATTAAATGCAATTAAAAGTATTTTACAGTAAAAATAAATTCTTCAGTGTTATTTATTCAACAACAAAAAAGAATGGACAGTGAACTTTGTGCCACACAAAACCAAGTACTCTGTAAGGTATTGTTAAGGAAAATAATTAATGGCATGTTGATACATTAAATAAATAATAATAATAAAAAAAACTCCCAGCAATTGTGGGAACGCCACCAAAACCATTTTTTCTTGAGTCGATTATGTTTAAGCTCCTTAAACAGGGAGCACGGACTCACAATTTGAGTAAGGTCATGTGGGTGTACTTCCATTGCTGGCATTTAGGACAGATTAGAGGATTAGGCAACATATCAGGTAAATGTCAGCAAAAACATTTCAGGGTGGGTCAGTTAGATAACGATAGATTTTCAGGCAGCAATTTCTGATTTTTTGTTGTTGTGTGTGTCTCCTGAGCATATAAGATTATGAGGGGTGTTAATAGGGTAAAGTGGACTCGTCCCACACTAGTTTGCCCTTTACTCTGCCTCTCTCAACCTTTGTGTGCTCTTCTTCTTCGCTATCTTCTGACTCTGCACTGGACAGATTCCTTGCCAGCTCGTCCTCATCGTCCTCCCCAATGTATTCGTCCTCTTTCTCGGGATACTCCTCATCGATATCTTCAGAATTCCGAGGGCCATCAACGTTCTGTTTCACAGAAAACAACCAACAGACTTTTAACTTTGTACAGAGATTTAGCTTCAAAATCATAATCTATATCGCTTAATTCTGTATATAGGGTCGAGGGAGGCCTGGTGCCTATCCCTAAACCACGAGGCGGGATACACCCTGGACAGTGTGCCAATCCATTGCAGAGCACACACACATACTCTCACACTCATTCACACACTACGGGCAATTTGGGTATGCCAATTAACCATGTATTTGGACGGTGGGATGAAACCCACCAAGCATGGGGAGAACATGCAAACTCCATGCACACAGCGGCGGGAATTGAACCCGGACCCTTGAGGTCCAAAGCGACTAAAGTGACGTGCTGGGTGTCTCCCATTGGTTCAAGTTGGTAAGAAGCTGGACTTCTTAGTACCTAGTTCAGGTCCCACTGAACTTCTGTGGTAGACCCAAAACCCAGAACATTGTTTACTATGCAAGATAAGAGGATTATTCCCAGTGTTTCCCGCCACAGCTGGTGCATAGATGGAGCAGACAGACTGCAAATGACCCCTTGCAATCATGCCAGTGATGTGCTGGAATTCCTCCCATGGGCCGGGCTCATAATTTCAAGCTGTGCCGTCTGGCGGGCTAAAGGGTACGGAGTGCCCATCAGTAATCTCTAAAACAAATGCTCGGTCAAAATGGAGTTATCAAAAATGCTGGTTGCATAGTTTGTTGAATAACGTAAAGCCACATACCCTATGCCATACCCTATGCTGTTGCCTGATGTACAAGTCCTAAAGAAGTTACTCCAGTGTAACTTCTGGTCTGCATCTCAGTGACAATGTCAAACCACAACATCTGATTGTGTAAAGCTGCTTTGCGTCAATGTCAATTGTTAGAAGCATTATACAAATAAAATTGAATTGAATTGAATCTGCAATTGGTGGTCTGGTTGCAATGTATTTTTGGCTTCTTTTATGCTTTCATTTTTTAATTGCCACACGCACCACACACTCACTCATGGTCTATGCCACTTGATCCTGTATTCAGGGTTCTGAGGGGCCTGGAGCCCATCCCATGCCCACACAGGCACACACTAACACACTCATTCACACACTATGGACAAGTTGGTAACGCCAATTAGCCTAACCTGCATGTCTTTGGACTGTGGGAGGAAACTGGAAGTACATGGAGGAAAAACACAGGGACAACATGCAAACTCCATGCACACAGACGGGAATTGAACCCCGACCCTGGAGGTGCAAGGGGACAGTGATTGTAATAGAAAAAGGGCCGACATTTAGTAGATTAAAATAAATTGCTTGTAGGGCACCAAAAAAGAGTGACCAAAGAGTGGCTAAGAGACTCAGAATAGTGGCATATTAACCCCACCACCTACTAGTAGTTTGCAGAGTGACACAGACACAAGTATAAAGGCTCTGTGTAGACTTCGCGCAGAAGGATAAATCAAACTTTAAACAGTGGGAACAATGATTTGTTATTTCGCAAACAGACTCACTTGGCATGGATGAAGCACCTTATTATTTTATATATTTATTTTCCCCCAATGTTCTATGTGGCTCCCACATTAAGGCTATTACTACCAATTGGGAGGGAGGGCTGAAGGCTATCATGTGTTCCCTCCGAACCATGTGACACCAGCCGAACGCATCTTTTGGAACTGCTCGCTCACGCACCGTTGGGGGCAGCGCAACATGCTCAGAGAACAGCACTAACCACTCCTTCCGCTTGCTTGAGCTTACAGACGCCCTTGATCGGCTGTGAAGCCGTATTTAATGTGAGAGCACTAAGTACCCCTCCTCCTATCTCAGAGAGCTCGGCCAATCAGCTCTCTCTAGGCCTCCGGCTGCGAGAAGTTACAGCATCACCCGCGAATCGACCTCGCGATCTCCGGCTGATAGGGCAATGAACCACCTGTTTGTGAATTGGCGATTCCCCAGGCAAAGGTTTTCTTCGAAAAACAAAGCATTCATTGTCTGATTGAATGTGTCTGGTACTGTACATAGGCAGTTATTAGTTAAAAGCATAATTCCATAGCTTTTACTTCTGCCACCTCACATCTCTTTGCAATTTTGTGCCCCCTGTTTGATGCATAACATGGACCATGGTGTTGCACCAGCCTAATGTGGGTATACACATTTCTGTGGTAAAACTATTTAAGATTGTTCATTGCTCAGATCATGTGTCTGCACTTCCATTGTCAATAGACTTGGGTGCTGAACCTATGCCCGCAGACCCCACGGTTTCGTAGCAGTCAATTCCTGAACTGTAAATGACACCCTGTGGATGCTGTTATCAGTAGCTAATGATCTAGTTATCAAGACCGCGGAGAAGAACACCATCACACCGTCAACTGTGCAATTTCCACAATGACAGGGTGATCTCTTAGCACTTTCAGTGATCCGATTCAATTTGATTTCTAAAAGACTTTCAACCAAGCAGAGGATTGTAGAAGACTAAAGGAAAGCAGTACTATGTTTAGGATGGGCATCTAGGGAATGAAAAGGAGAGCCGAAAGATGTGTGTTCAAATGGTACAAGTAAAAGGTGGCAGGAATTTTAATAAGGCATTCATCAATACACTCTTATCTGACGAGAAGAAAAAGATTAGGATATTAACAAAAACTAGGCATTAGAGCACTACCCTGCTGCATGTCTTTCAGTCCATTTCCCCCTAATGTCTTATTATGACAAAAAATGAAACTGAATGAGTCTCCATGGTGGACCATAATGTGATGACTTAGCTATCGGTCCATGGCAAATAAACCCGAAATATATATATATATATTTTTATCCAGTACCAAAATGCCACTATTTCTCCTCTCAGCCTTAAAAATTAAGCAGCATGTGTCTTTGGATTCATGATCCAAACTGTCTGCTTATACTCTGGGAACAAAACTCATACTGGATGGGTTAACAAAACAAGTGTGCAAGTCACCTCCATAGGATTGACAGTAATGGTGAAGTTTGTGTCATCCCAGGCTATTTCAGGCTCCTTCCATTCATCCTCTTTCTCCTTTAGACCTTCTACATAGACGGCATGAAAGCGGTAGATGCCCAGGACTATGAAGACCACCAGGGCAGTGATGCACATCACGATCATTACTGTAGCAGCTGCAGATGTTTCTGTGAACATGCAAACATATACACAAAGTGACAAATTATAATGCATAGACTGTAAGGTTTTAGATAAAGTACAGTGTTAAAATCTTGTGAAAAAATATATATGTAATGTTATTGGGAAAACTTGATATGCATGATATGACATGATATGCATCCTGCTGGACATTTGAGCTTTTTTAACTATATATATATATATATATATATAGTATATAGTATATATAAATAGAAACTAGCAGGGTAGTGCAAAGAGACTGCGTTCCTACCTCGCCCGGAAATGTGTACAAATTACACCAACACACCGCACACTGACTCACCGTTTACTCAAAATCAGAAGCACATGTTCTGTGGAATTTCAACTCATCATTCCTACACAGATATTCTAGCATTAGGGCATTACTGAGTTGTCGATTTTGCCCAAGACACCGCTGTCACTCAAGAGCTGACTTGCCTGTATCTTTTTACAACCATGTTCCCAGGGACAACTATTGCTAGTGAACTGTGCAATAATGGGTGAGAAGTATAAAAATGCTTATTTAAAAGTCTTACACTTATGAAATACTAATAATGTTTTTTTTACAAATAAGGACACAAATAAATATAATTTCTATTAAGGTTTATATGTAATATACTTATATATTACATAGCATAGACCCAGAGTACAGCAGACACAGCTGGATCCAGCATGTTTTGAAGAATCAATAACTTCATCCTAAATATTGATTGTTTAACAGCAATTTCATTGCATCAAATAACACACATTCACTCACTCATAGTCTATGTGGTTTATCCTGTATACAGGGTCGTGGGGGGCTGGAGCCTATCTCTGGAGGCGGGGTACACCGTGGATGGGGTGCCAGGGCAGTATCAAATAACAAATTATTCTTATTTTCTTGATTGCCATTATTTAAACTAGCATAAGTCCCCGTCATTAAATTTGTAAAAATAGTTAAAAGATTAAAGCTAAAAATAAGCTGATCAGTGATATTATAATTTCAAGTTGAAGCACACGTACATGTCTTTCTGCACGGCAGAAAAGTTGTCAAGTTGAGTATCTTACACCTTGTTTACAGTTGTTTAAAGTTGTATTTTTTTTCGTTGTCAGCCAAATACCCTCACAGTTCGGTAATCAGAGAGCAAATCACAGATGAGAAATCAAAAACGTAGTACGGATAAAGATGAAGTTTTGTCTTAAAACGACTCCATCGTGTTAAAATTCACTTATACCACTTGAACGCTGTTATTTCAGCAGTGAACATACGAACTAATCCCAGTAAAAATATTAGATATATCAGATTATCTTTTTTAATTAATATCTATTGGTGCTGGTGTTTGTTTACATTGAGCAAGTAGCGCATTAGGAGCTTATTTTAAAGTAGAGTATTAAATCCGGCAAATGACTGTTCACAACATTGCTTTAAATCAACATTTAGATTTCAGTTAAACTTCAGGCAGATATCCAAGTACTGTAAAAGTTTTAATACATTTTTGCATGCTAGCCAGTCCAGAACTTTTTTCTGAAACTGGTTTCAGGTTCTCCAATGTACAGTATGAAACATATGGATACTATTGAAAGAACAATGCACAGACAAAAATTTTATTTATTTATATAGATTTTTTTATACCATCATTAATACATGAAATTTCACTTTTGTCTCAATACTTTTGGACTCCACTGTAGGTCTCAGAGCTCCTGCAAAGTGTGTCGCTTAATACTCCAGATGAAATACCAGAACTAAGAACTGGGTGGAGATGTGCAAACCAGAGGAGGCTACATTCTAATTCTTATGAGGTCACAATAGGGGCATCTCATTGGCTTGTTTAAACCCCCACCAATAAAAAAAAAAAAAAAAAAACAGGAAAAGAAGGGATTTTTTAAAATAAAAATGTATTCACATTAAATTTAATTAAATTACATTTTAGTATATAATGTCTAAAATTACTAAAAAGTCAAAACCACGTAAGCAGTTATGAATTGGTCCAGAAATAACACAATGGGCCTTGTTATGCAATATTCTTCCTTTGTCTAGCTTTAGATTAATCGGCTCATCATCCCAGTGTATGACCTGTTACTTTTAGAGCAACAGTGTATCACAAAAAAAATGCATTATTATACAGTGGAAACTTGGATTACGAGCATAATTCATTCCGGAAGCGGGCTCGTATTCAGAAAACACTCGTAAACCAAATAGAATTTTCCCATAAGAAATAATGAAAACTCTAATTATTCGTTCTATAGCCCAAAGCAATAAATGCATAAAAATAATGAATACAATATAAAGTAAAAATAAAACAAATTAATCTGCACTTAACATTTTAAAAAAGTAAAAAATAAATCCAGACAGATAAGTGTTTCCGTTTGTTCGCGCAGGCGCCGTGTATTTGTATGTGTGTGTGGAATTAGGCCCTCGCCTCGTCTTAAACAGTAAAACTCCTCCAAATTATGTCAAATTACGTGCGCGCACACAAAGTACACATGAGTAAAGTGTGCGTGTGCGTGTGTGTGTTGGTGTGTGTGGGGCACAGTGTCAAAGTACACACGCACACAGAAGGCAGAAGGAGGTGTTGATTATACCAGTAAGAGATGAGCACTAAGACCCAGCAGGGGAGACAATGTCCCATAATTCCACAGCGCAAGAGAGAGAAAAATCATTGGCTCAGTTGTGATCACTTGCCGCTCGGTGTCAAAATAAGAGTCGCATGTGTGATGCATGATACTCGGCACTCGTGAACTAATACTTGCTTGGTTTCCGATTAAAAATTTATTAAAAGTCTTTGCTCGGTTTGCGGAACACTCGTAAACCACGTTACTCGCAATCCGAGGTACACGGGTTTATCATGTTACTAGGGGAACAACATGCATTACATGGTGGTGTAATACTGTGTGTTCATTCATTTGTCTTCAGCAACTTTAAGTTTAACTTTAAGAGGACTCAGTAGTAATAATGGTATACAGTGTTGTTATACTCAAAATAATAACTTATGAATAAAGAAGCATGAAAAAAAAAGAGAAAACCATGCGACATGTCCAGTTAAATCATTAGTGACTGCAACATTTTGCTAATATTAATTCATATTCGAATTAATAAATTAATACGTTATTTATTAATAAATGTCAATAAGTGAAGAGTAACTGGAAAGTATCCGTACCTGACATGTATTTCGAGTTGGTGTGGATGACCAGTGGCTCATGCACTGGTCTCATGTACTGAGATTGGACAGCCATGTGATTGACATGTTCCACAGAATCAACGCTATGAACTATCCGTAGCTAAAAGTGAAAAAAAAAAAACAGTTAAGATTTGCAGGATGCTGATGGCATATTTCTTACAGGAGCTTATTGTTGTTAGTAGAGAAGGTTTCGATTGAACCGTTGGAACATGTGAGGGAAATGATAAATAGTGCAAGGTGTGTCCTCTGACCTCCAGGTTAAAGTTGTTGCTGGTGTAGCGGCCATTGAGTTCGGAGCAGCTGAGCCTGAATCTTCTTTCAGACAGGCTGGCCAGCCGCCAGTTGCGGTACCTCACCTGCCGGATAGCCATCTCATAATTTGCCATGGAGTCCACACCTGAGACGCGCGCGCGCACACACACACACACACACACACACACACACACACACACACACACACACACACACACACACACACACACACACACACACACACACACACACACGGCATCAGCTATCTACTGAGTTGTCTTTAGCTATACAGAATTGATGGAAAAACACTAGAGACACTAAAAGTATCATCCATGATGCGAATCCCCCATTCCACTAAATCCCAAAGGTGGTCTATTGGATTGAGATCTTGTGACATCTGGTGATATCTGGTGGATATAATTTGAATACTGTGAAGTCATTGTCATGTTCAAGGAACCAGTCTGAGAAGATTTTAGCTTTGTGGCAAGGTCCGTTATCCTGTTTTCATAAAGGGATGGACACGGTCAACAACAATACTACTAAAGTAGGCTGTAGCTGAACAGCTGATACAAGGCAGGATGGATGGATGGATTTGGTTGTTTACACCAAATTCTGACCCTACCATCTGAATGTCACAACAGAAAAACGAGACTCTTCTGAAGAAACATGACAAGCTTTTTATAATCTTCTGTTTCAATTTTGATGAGCCCAAGTGAATTCTGTACTTCTGTAAATTGCTGTTCTTACTTGACAGATCTGGCACCTGGTGTTGTATTCTGCTGCTGTAGGCCATCTGCTTCAAGGTTTGACATGTTGTGCATTCACAACATTTGTTGTATTGACATGTTGCTCTTCAGCAAACCTCAACTGTAACGAGATGCTCTGTTGCATTTTTATTATCTCAAGCCAGTCTGTCCATTTTCCTCTGACCTCAATGAGGTATTTTCCACTGCATATCTCCTCCTTTTCAGTCCATTCTCTGTAAACCCTAGAGATGGTTGTACAGTACATGAATATCTCAGTAGATCAGCAGTTTTGGAAATACACTGACCAGCTCGTCTGGCACCAACAATAATGCCACGCTTAAAGTCACTTGAATCACCTTTCTCCCCCATTCTGATGCTCGTTTTGAACTTCAGCAGATCTCCTTGACCATGCCTACGTCCCCAAATGTGTTGAGCTGCGGTCATGTTATTGGCTGCTTAGATAAGCAGTTGAACACGTGTACCTAATCGAGCCAGTGAGTATGTACAAGCGATATTAATTCATTTTAAGTCAGAAGGAAGCCGAGGAAATGGTCTGCTTAATATTTAAAGCTTTCTCAGAGTTCATTTATTTACGTATCTAGTATAGTAAGTGCCATCTTGTATACCATAGATGGAGATGCCAGAGGTGGAATTTGTGGCATCTAGATGTTTCCCCAGGAGAGAGCTATGATGGATCTCCAGACTCTCATGCTCTGGATTCAGTTCCTCCCCAATGACCAACACGTCACAGTAATCAAGGTTGTGCATTACTTCCAGAATTCCAGGTCTGTGACCTACACACACACACACACACACACACGCATGCACATATTAGTCATATTAAAACGACCTTAAAACTACGCTCTGTAGCCATTTTGGCATGCCTCACATATATTCACATTATCCATTATTCACTGCTCTCTCCATATCCCATATACACCACATATCACCAGAGCCTTTTGTGTGGTGCATGAATGCAATTTCAGTGATCTATTGCTTCTCCGGAAAGGAGAACAACGCATCCAATAAAACAAGGTGCGCGACCCGGTGAGCCATGGACATGACAGTTCCTAAGCGTATACTTGTATCGTTTATTTTATTTCCTAGTCATCGTGAAACATCCTGTTTCGTGAGTCATGTTGTTATCACGCCTCCAGGTAATAACTTAAATTTATTTTGGTTCTATTATATCTGCATGCTCCCCAAACTAACCTGGAAGGGGTCATGGCAAATTAAATTTCCCAAGAGCATCAGAAATGCTAGCTTTTATATATTTTATATATTTGTGTCGTTCTGCTAGGAAAGCAGAACTCCACTTTTTTCAATAGATCGTTTCAGAAAGCGTGTTCCCCTTTAAGACACATGAATCCAGCCAGCTGTTGTCCGTGTTGCACCTCAAGGCTTCATAATACACACATAGAAAATCACTATCCGTAACTATCCTCTGTATACATGAGTTTACCTCCTAGTGTTGCTGGGATTGACAGGAGAGAATGAGTATGACATTCCTCCCACCCAGAGAGCATGTTTTGTTCTTATTCTGCTCCCTATGGCTCCCACATGTAAGTAGAGATAGTTGTGGCATTTGATGTGATTCAGACTTGTGATTTACATACAATAGAACCTACACTCTTCTCAGGAGAGGGAATAAATTTATCTGAATTTCAAGTTCTAAATTATAAGCTTTGTTAATAATGCTTTTTAGTAACCATTCATGCATTTGGAGTGAAACAAACTAACTCCAAATGCATGGATGGAGTTGGTTGTTTACACCAAATTCTGACCCTACCATCTCGAATGTTGCAACAGAAAAACGAGACTCATCTGACGAAACATGACAATTTTTCTTCTGTTCCAATGTTGATGAGCCCATGTGAATACATCATACCCAAGCTGAAAGTCCCATCGCCCCTGGTGACGGTACTGATGATGTGGATCTCTTTGAACAGTGCTACCCCAAGAGGGGCTCGGAGCTCCGCTGCGGGTATCGTCATGTGCTCGGAACCCGTGATGCTAATCTGGGGTTCGCTGGGCACCAGCACCATCACCACAGCTTTTATGTCTGGGATGGAGATACAGGAGTCCTCGCCAAAACATCTGCACCACACAAACAGGAAAGAAGCCCTTAGTGAAGACTTGCAATGGAGAGAAATACCCATTGTTAGAATGGAATAATGACTGCTTACTGCATGGTAGTGGATACATGTAATGTGCGTAAGCCTGGAGTCGGGAACTGCCTCGAGTTAATGTAGGAGACCTTTGCCATGGCTGTGTTGATGCTCTCTAGATCATCACTTTCCATCACTAGAACTGACTGGGCAGGGTTGAAGTGGAACTGAAACAGACAGCGAGAGGGAGAATAAGTTGAAAGATTTATACTTGTGCGAATGACCTCATCTGTTTATGCGTGCACCTTGATGCCCTTCCCCAGGCTCTCCATGGAATTGATATCCAAACCCTCTTTGCAGGCCTGTAAACAGGAGATGACCTTCTGGGTCTCGATCTTCCCAGGACGGATAGTGAGTCCTGAGAGACTTCCGCGGAAGTACTGCGTGAAGCGCGGAGTCGTGACCTCTCCACCTGTCGGGTAGTCACAACAAAGTCACACAAAACAAGTGCAATTTAGCCATCTCCAGATACAATGTGTGGAGTGGGTGGGTTTGTATTTCCTTTGGCAATGTGCTGACACTAGCGCTCTGCTAATCTAGCCTCCCTCTTGGCCTGCTGATCATTTCTCTGACAGAAATTACCATTTAATTGTTATCTAAGCTCAGGAGAAGAGCATGGGAACACTTGAGCTCTGATTTATAACAGGAAAGAACAGGCTGCAAGGATATTTCGCTTATGATACGGTAGAAATTTATTCTAGCCTGGAACTGTGCAGAAAATGAAAAATGAATACCTGGTTCTTAACACTTGCTATTTAAGTAATTAGATTCTAAATAATTAAATTGCCCACTCATGTCTGTTTTGTGAGTGCAGCACATTAGCAATTTTAACATGATGAAATGCTTATGAAATAGAAAAGCCGTAGCAGTAGTCGATTTAATAGACTGTTTCTGTTCGTTTTGGTTATACACTGCCCAGCCAAAAAACAGTCACCACCTGGATTTCACTAAGCAAATAGTTAAGAGCCTTTCATTGGATAATTACTGCAATGATTCATATGATTCAGTTAGCAATAGGTTATTTAACCCAAACTGATGGAGTGAGCAGCTTCTCATTTCTTAAAAAATGGACATAATAATTATTCATCTTTATTATGTGGTCATAATAATAAAGATGCTACACTGTTTCAACTTATTGACCTGAAAGAAAACAACTAAGGAGATTTCTGAACCTACACATTTCTGAACCTACAATGATCAACATTTGTTCAAAGCAAATTGTAGAAAAAACAAAACAACGACAGTAGAACAAATGGATATTAGAAAGTAATAGCATTTCCACATGCACAATGCAAAACTCAAGGAATTGGGACTAAACAGCTGTGTAACCTTAAGCAAACCATTTATCAGTGAGGGTAAATGCTTGAGTTTGCTAGGGAGCATAAGGAATAGATTGTGGAGAATTGGACAATGGTTCATGTGGTCTGATGAGTCCAGATTTGACTTGTTCCAGAGTGATGGACAAATCAGGGTAAGAAGAGAGGTGGAAGAGAACAAATGCAAAGACTTGAATGTAAAGACAAACAAAGGGTTGGCACTAGGATCAGCAACATTATGTGCCCAAAATGAGGCACACATGAGGTCAGCTGGATATACTGTATGACCAGGTTTTTTTCTTTCCTGATGGGAAGTATCAGGAAAGAAAGTATTCCTGATGGGAAGTATTCGAATATAGTATTCGAGTCCAGACCTTAACCCTGTTGAGATGTGCTGAAGAAGACTCATCGTTAATCCAAGGTGTTGGAGAGAAATTATTGAGCCTCCGGATGGAAATAATTGTTGTGACATTGCATCAGCTTTATACAATCTATAAGCTGTGGCATGTAGTGCTGTAATCAAAGCAATAACCAATGAAATATTAGAGTTTTGCCGGGCAGTGTAGATATTTATATTACATGTGTGCATGGTTGAATTCTCAAATCTGATTGATTACTAGTTTAAATCACTGGTTTGGTATACAGTAAATGTGCTTCTTGTAATACGTTTCTATATATGTTAGCATGCACACTCCCAAGTTTTTTTATTCTTTATACTTGTTTTCTTCCACTACCATTCATGACTTTCATGAACAGTGATGGGGATCCTGACCTTTCAAATCCATTTCATGTCATTATGTTGACTGCAAAGGGAATCCTAAGGGAGTCCTAAATCCATGCTAAAAGTCAGAAAGGTTCTATACTGTGGCTTAGCGAAGTTCAGACAAGAAGCTGAGGTGTACTAGTGAGAGAACAGTTCGATTCCTCGCTATCCTGTCTTGGGATTCACAATAATCACCACCAGAGGCAAAATAGAAAGAAAAACAGGTGAGTGCTGAGAGCCTCGTTTCAGAAAGCTGAAACTAATTCGATTTTTTTTTTTTTTTTGTGATGGTTTGTAGCCGCTGGCTTTTAAGCAAAAAAGGGGTGAGAGAGAGAAAGAAAGAAAAGAAAAACTACTATGTTTCAAGGGACCAAAAATGGCATCTCTACTGGTATTCCAGCTAGGACTACTAAAACCTTTCATGCCAACAAAAATAACTATTTAATACATTATTATGCTAACTAATATTGCAAACTGCATATAATATATAATATAATATAATATATGAAAAAATAATTGAATTTTGGAAGAATTTTGGTCACTGTTGATTATAACAGGGGACATAATATTGTAAGACAGTACCATAGCTGGTATGATGTTTCCTAGCTTTAATGGTCATTGAGGTGGTTCTTGATCACAGAAAATGAGTCGAAAAAGACAGAAACAGATTGCATACTGTATAAATAATTGTGTTACAATCTACATGTTCCAATCAAACCATTTTTATTACATTAAGAAGTGGTTATGCTGATCTTTGCAAAAACCAATTAAACCCCCCCCAAAAAAAAATCAACCGTGACCCTATCTGACCTCATTTCCTCACCTTGCCAACAGGCACCGACGGTCAGCTGCACATCAATCTGTGAGGGGTGAATTGGCCAATCGTCCGTTACTAGGTAGGGGTCGTAGGTCACTCCGTCGACAAAAAGGGTCACAGCAGGAAACTCCACGTTGATCACATAGTAGTGCCACTCTTTATCACAGATCTGCGTGAAGGAAAGAGGAAAAAGGTATTACGCAACTAAGGGCGTGGTTTAAAAAGCTGGATCATTTGTTTACAACACATCACTATTAGCCGGTTGTAAAAATAGAAAAGTATGAGAACTGAGGACTAACAGGATTTGGGGTTTCCCGATATCAGTGTTGGTCTTAAGGTATTTTATGTTAACATTGTCTGCTGTTTTTGTTTCACTCTTTCAGTCTCATTCACTATTTAAGCTCCTGTTTTTTTGCAGGTTGGTTGTCTTGCAACTGTCCACTTCCATTAGCTGCTGTTTTCATTTCACAGTCTACCTGTTCTGTTTCATTATTCCATTGTTGATGATATGTTTATGTTGTATTAGTCTCCATCTGCTTTTACACAGTGCCTTGCCGATCTCGGAATGCAAGACCATCAATCTTTCGGTGTAGACAATGGGCTGTCCTATAATGTATTTTCAGATGGAGTTATGACTCCAGAATCGGTGGCGATTGAAATCAGCAGGCATTCCTTCAAGATCCGGCGTCAAGGTGGCAACAGTATGGCGCGCACAAAAGAAATCAATGTTAAATCCCACATGGTGCTCTAAAACGAGAATGAACAAGAGAATGCCAATGTGCATGGTGAAGATGCTTCTCATATATCACTGGCCCAGCTTCAGATGGAGGTCAACAGGGAGACAGCTCAGAACCAGAGCCAAGTCCTCACTTTTCTCTGTTATGTTTGAATCATGTCTATTCTAAGGCTTGCTACTTCTGTGAGCACTAAAATAGACCCAAAGAGTGGCCCTGTTTTACCTGAGGCCTGTTCCTGTCTGCCATGTGAGCCACGTATTATTCTATTTTAACCCCAAACCATGCCCTGTTTTGAGTCTAAGCTATGCCTGGATCATGCCATGGTCTGTGCTGTGCTTCAATTATTCTATGCTCTACCTGGTGTATACCCTGTTCTGCCCAAGATGTACCCTGCATTGCTTGAGCCTACCCTGCAGAATTCCAGCCAGACTCTTACCCATCATTACTACCAATTATTTCACTATTTCAACCTATCGTTCTTAGGAGGTACTGTTGTCATCACCAGTACTTGAGAACTGCGTGCTTCTTCCACCACCTGGCAGCATAGTTGCACTACCACTTGGCTTCAAGCACATAGTCTTTGCAGCACAGCAAAGCTTTGCTAATGTAGAACTTCTAGAGCATCATCCTGGCATCCCTGCCAGGGTCCAGAGTTTCATGCCTGCAGCGAACCTTGTCCCGTGTGCTACACACTCAAGCTTCGGGTAGTTCATGTTGGCACCCTGATTTGAGGATGTCATGCCTGCAGCGCTCCCTAGCTTCACAAACCAGCTTCACTGATGCCATGCTTGCTCTTCACTCTAGCTTCAATGACATCATGCATGCTTTTGCAGTGGTTGTTACTTTATACCTACGCCTTCTTCTCAGTTCTCTCCTGTTTCAACTATTACAAAACAAAAGTCTTAAAAATGATGGAAAACTGCACGGTGTCAGTGCGTGCATGTACAGTAAAAAGTAAAACACAAACCACATTCAATCCAATTTGGTAAGCAGCTGCTTCAGTTGGCTAAACCCTGTTATGATCTCCTTTCTCATCTGTTTTATGAGGATTTTTATTTTTGAATCCTGTCAAAATACTGTTCTTGTGACCTTTGGAACAAACTATAAATTAAACCATAAGATGGACAGCAGGGATACAAATCAAACCTCGAATTACATTTCTCTTTCCATCCATATTTAAGCATCATTGTCTAAAGGGCAATGGAGAAGCATATTAATGTAATAGTATGCAATGACAGCTAAGACTTTTATCGCATGGCGGTGTGCAGTTACACATGCAAAGAATATCCTCCATAATTAAAACATTTAAAATAGTATTTTAAATGATGTTACTTTATTTTAAAATTAGACATTTGAAGCAAATTTAACTTCACTATTTTGTCATTTGCCACTTAGGAGGACAATGAATGATGATGATATTAATATTAACATTAATATTAATTATCAGTAGACCAGTTATGCTCTGCAGTTTGTCTGTGATCAAAAATAGTGGTTATGCATTTTAGAAGTAATGATATCCTTGCATCTACTTGAAGTATCCAAAAACGCAAATGTCTGAAGCCTCCACGGTCGACACACATCGGCAGGACTTTTGTATAAGTTTTTTTTTTTTTAACTGTTCATTGACCAATGCTGTGTTGCTTGCCCTGATCCGTGCCACAAGCGTTTAGGGTTAAGACAAGAGATGTACATTTGTATTGGGCCTCTACGGGACTATTATTGATCATGCAGGCGTATAAAAGTAAACACCTCCTGAAGGTCATGGGACAAAGAAAGACCACCTTCATTAGCAGTATGTCACTGTGCAATGTCACTGTGCAGCATTCCTGGTATCCGCCCAGCCAATGAATTAGGCTTCGATTGGTGGCTTAGTGGCAGCATGGTGGCTTTAGTAGTTAGTGTCACCTTGACCCTCCAGTGTTGTGTGTATGTCTGTGGAGATGCCACATCACATTGCTTGGTGGGTTTCCTTTGGGTAGTTTGTTTCATCCCGCAGTCCAAAGTCACATGGTGTAGGCTGAATGATGTTTTCAATTTGTCCATAGTGTATGATTGGGTTCTGTGTGTGGTTACACTGTGCGATTGGTTGCTACCACATCGCCTTGTGCTCTGAGTTCTATGGAAGAGGTTCCAGCCCCCCCATTACCCTGCATCTGTTCCAGCATACTTGTGCCGTGCCAAAATCAAAATATGCAGGTAAACATTTTCTTTTTCTTTTTTAACAACAACAATAGCCCAACTGTCTGGAAAATATAGCATGACAAAAAAAATATATATATAACTGCACATATGATTTAAAAGAATCCCACTTTCAATTCTGAACTCGAGTGTTGTAGCTGAGGATGAGGAACTGTTGGCATGACTGATTTTCTTTTTTTTTTTTCCTATTGGTTTCTAATGTTGGTTCCTCCCACTGTTCAATAGTGTAAATATTTCATTTTATAAATGGACCAACCAAATTAAACTGAACATGGTTTGGACCACACCCACTTTAGCTTCAATACAATACACAGTACAGATCCAAATACTTTCATTGCATTGCACACGTATTACACTCAGACTCGGGTCATTCTTGTAAAACATCATCATCATCATAATGATAGCAGGTCACATTTTCCCACCACAGCATGCAACAAAACGTCACCAGTCTGGAATTAGACACACGACAGATAAACCCTCGTCAGCATTTAACAATTGAATTCAGCAGGCTTGAGGGGATTTACAGAGAAAGAAAAATGTCCATGAGAAAAACAAAGCGTATGAAATGATCATCCTCGTTTCGCACTCTGATAGGTGGAGCTGTTGATTGCCTTCAGAGTGCAGACTGAGCTGATCATTGGAGCATGAGATTGGCTGAGTGGTTCTAAGTGCCAGGAGATTTATGGACCTGTAATAGGCCAGACTTGAGTTTCTTTGGGGGTAAACAATCATCCGAACCCCCCCCCCCCCCCCCCAACATTCCTCTTTTCTTTTTTTCCTCTCTGCCTTCTCTTGTACCCACTGCACCCAAAGTGTCAAGCTTTAGAATGTACAGAATTTGTAGTTAAGAATTAAGTAGTGCTCACTTTGAAAGACGGATAACTCTGCGCATGACGCAACTTTAGAAATGATTCACCAGCTGTGCACAGGGAGATGAGCTTAGAATTTGCATTATAATGTAAAATATTACACTGAAAATAAGATATTGACTTTAAGGTCCCATATTTTACACTAGGTCTCAGAGGTCCTCCAAAAATGTGTCCAGCCGAAATACCTATAATATAATGCATTTTTATACGGCAAAATCCTTTTATTTATTTCTTATATGAGGTCACATTAGGGGGAGAAATCTAACTGACTTGGTTGAGCCCCAGCCAATACCAAAATAGAAACATGACAAGAAGCAGGCAATGTTTTTGTCTCACATCTTTTGTTTCATAGACACACAACAGAGACCTATCTGAATGTCTAATAAATATTGTGCATAATGGGTGCACTGGGTGTTCTGGGGATATCTTTAAAATTTGCTTTGTTTTGTAAGGCACCAGATAAAATGTTTACCAGGACTAGAATAGGTTTTCATATTGCCAAATCCTGCACAAGACCGAACAACAGAAAGAAAAATGATTCAGCAATTGAGAATAATATTCTTAAAAAACAAAACAAAACAAAAAACACGAATAGGCATTCCAACCCTCCACATTATACAAAAAGATGACGCAAAGACATGTTCTCGAAACACAAAGGAAAATGCTTCAATACTGGGATTACAGTGCATCCATTATCTGTTTGCACTATCCTCTTGTTGAAATTTATCTGTACAGTACATATACAATGGACAGGGCAACAAAGGGGTATGCATGGCACACTGTCACCCAGAAACAGCTTTCATCCCATCCCAGTTGACTTGTCCAGTTCTCGAGTGCTAAAAATATAATGCACCACTTGTTATCCTTCCTCTCCTCCTGAACAGTGCTGACAGTAAGCCGAATCACAGCGACGTCCCTCCCTCTAAACTTAAAAATAATAAATGATTCAGGAATTTCTGATACATTACTGACAGCAACCTCCATGTATCCACCGCAAGCTGGTCCGGTACGGGACCAGATATTGATCTGATGAGAATACCAAACCAGTGCTACAGGAAGCAGGGCTTATTTATTTCTGGGCTGATATTAAAGTTCTTTGCTGCATTGGTTCATTCTTCAGTAACAAAAAATATTAAACCCAAAGCCTATCCAGCTGGGGACAAGCCAGGAGAATTCTGTCCAAATGGGATGCTGGGCACCGTTTAAACACACATCCATCCATACATTCATACATCGATCCATCCATCCATACTTCCATTTACCATCCATATATACTGTACATCCATACACACACACATCCATCCATCCATCCATACATACATCTATCCATACATACATGCATTAATCCATCCATCCACACATACATACATACATCCATACACACATCCATCCATCCATCCATACAGTACATCCGTACAGCTTACTTTGTGTAGGGTCAATGTGGCATTGCCCATCCTGGAAGTGCACACACTATCATGCGCTATGAGCAATTTGGAAACACCAATTAACATACTGTACATGGCATGTCTACACACAGACTGGAGCCGAGATTCAAACCCCCAGCATTGGATGCTGCCTCACACATCCACATTTTCACAATCTGGAGGCAGTTTAGTGTAGTCAATCCAGCGTTTTCGGACAGTGGGAGGAAATCTGGAGAACCCAGAGATGTTCTACAAGCACACTTTGGGTGTGCTAGTGGGTTGTCCACAAAGTTTTAAGGCAAAGAATTAGTCACTTCCCAGTGTGAAAGTATGTCAAGAACACTCCTAGCACTCAGTTCATGAAGGCGGTACACTGTTTAAAAGTTATTGTGATGTATTTCCATGTACTTTTATTCAAATGCCCATAGAAGTGATTTACATTTGCAAAAGCCTGTCTGCAATCAAGATGGACTAATATCTCATGGTGATGGAGATAGAGGAAGCTATCTCTCTAATCCCTCACATCCACGTTGATGAGACTGCAGAGCTGGAACTGCACAGGCACTTTCCTGGAAATGGCCGTTCGTGCACATGAAAGCACTAACACACACTTATGCACTTGCACACAAACACTTGGCTTAGCTTGCCTGTCAGTGTGGCTCTGCCAAGCACTTCAGTCAGCCATGACAAAGCCATCATTTCAGACTCCCTCCTCCAGGAAATGCATTGTGTGTTCAGAAGGCACTCTTCTGATTCGGCACACAATGTATTGGCTGGGCTCTTAAATAATCCCCTACAGTAGGCTTCTAAGTAAAGAATGACAGAAAACAGAAAGTTTTTCTCTCTTCTTTTGTTACGTCAGAAAAACTGTAGGCAACGCCAAGCTTTTGTGGTACAACAAAGGACGGGATGGTACATGGTGAATGGATATTTAATATTGTTTCAGGGGTTAGTAGCTCTTCTTGATTGCTGGCAGCTGGGTAGGAGAATTAAGCACTTTCAATGTTGCATTGTTCCACTCTTTTTTTTTTTCTTAGCCTTTTTCCAACACCATCTTTAGAATTTGGTACTGTGATTACGGTTTAGTCTCTTATTTAAAGGTTTTTTTGTTCGGACACTACTAGCAAGCCATTTATTTTTTAAAATGTAATTCTCCATTTCTAATTTAAATCTCGGAAGCTTATGCAGCCTTGCCTCAGCTTTGTAATTCGGTCTGCATATGGAGAAATTAAATTGTAATATCATTCAGCAACTGGGAAAAACCTTACTAAGGTCAATATAAAGATAAATTAGTCTAATATAAACTTTGAGATGTTATAGAGGTACCTGGCTATAGAGGTATCGCTAGCTCTCATGTTTATATAGGTAGCTAACTTTCTTTAGGATAATTAGGCTAATTGGTGATCCTAAACTGCCCGTAGCATGTGAGTGTGTGTGTGTGTGTGTGTGTGTGTGTGTGTGTGTGTGTGTGTGTGTGTGTGTGTGTGTGTGTGTAGGCGTGTGCCCTGCTATACAAGAGAAAAGGTATAGATGATAGGTGAGTAAGTAGAATTGTCAGCAGATATACATAGTTTACTCTAAGGCATTCACTTCTGAGGCACTCAGGACAATTTCCGGGATCGTCTGGGGTTCGGGCTTACACACAGAAGAATTCTTTCTAAATAACAGATTGATTGAATCACAAACGTCACATTTCCGACTACAGGTTTAAGTAAAAAGGTAGGAACGATAGTGTACTTTTTTGTGTGGATGGCACTTCATGCTTAGGAACACGGCAAACCATACAGCTTTCAGCAAGCAAGCACTTGCCCTGTAAAAAGAGGCGTAAATGAAAGTGAAAATAAAGTCCGTTTTATTTATTATTTTATTTCCTCTCTGGACCTGTCTGACTCGTTCTGGTGTCCGCTTCTGGTTGGAGATCTCGTCGCATGGATGCCCCGTGTGGTCTGTTTGGGATGCGTGTAGTGACTTGGGACGGTTCCACTTTTCCACGAAGACGGTCCTGGCATCGGCTGATGCTGACAGCTGTTCTCTGAGGACTCGTGACTGCAGTTGCTCGACTGTTCAGGACTGGAGTTTCCTATAGTCTACCTGAGCCTCCGAAAACGAACTGGAATCCATATTAACTTCTCCTGTTATACTAAACATCCAGTCTCACACAGTATGACTGCAGATCAATCCCTGCTATCCGTTTTCACCCAAATGAGGATGGGTTCCCTGTTGATTCCGGTTCCTCTCAAGGTTTCTTCCTACTGCCATCTCGGGGAGTTTTTCCTTGCCACTGTCGCCATTTTCCTCGGCTTGCTCATCAGGGACAATCTTATAATTTTGATTCATTCACATTTGAGTGAGCAGTGGTGGCTCAGTGGGCTAAGGCACCGAGTTACTGATCGGAAGATCGGCGGTTCGATTCCCAGCTCAGCCAGGTTGCCATTATTGGGCCCTTGAGCAAGGCCCTTAACCCTAAGTGCTCCAGGGGCGCTGTACCATGGCTGACCCTGCGCTCTGACCCTGGTTACGCTGGGATATGCGAAGAAGGAATTTCACTGTGCTGTAATGTATATGTGACAAAATAAAGGCTTTACTTTACTTATTTCATACAAACTTAAATAATTCTTCTGATTGTGTAAAGCTGCTTTGCGACAATGTCAATTGTTAAAAGCGCTATACAAATAAAATGTCATTTAATTTAATTGAGTTAAAAAGCATAGTTGGATGCATAGTGTTATAGTGGACTTTTGCATGTAAATAGTTTAATCCATCAAATGGATAAGATAAGCCTTGATTTGTCACACATACGTTGCAGCACAGAGCACAGTGTCAGTGATGATACAATGCACCTGTAAGGGTCTTATGCAAGAGGCCCAAAAGGGAAATACTGGTGAAGCTGGGGACTGAATCATTAACCTTCTGAACAGTAACCCAGAGCCTCAACCCACTGAGCTACCACTTCGCCGCAATATCCTGTAATATCCCACTCTAATAATTCATCCCTGACTTATTTATCTAAGCACTGTAAACTCTCATAATGGTGCTTTTCATTAGCCCCACCACAGCTACGTCTAATGTCAATTAACGATGTTTTGTATTCTCACAACATACCTGATATCACTGACTAGTGGAAAGACAGCATCCACCGACACACATTGTGATTTTTAAAAGCCAAACCAGTTTGTTTACATTTTGTAATGGCGATCTCGCTTGTGGAATTTACTGCTGTAGGGAAGCAAAATTACGGCTCATGCAAAATGAGGGAAAGCATGGATTTGTGTGTTTTTAAATAATTAAATTCGTGTTCATATTCTCCTGCTCAAGGGCAAATCTAAGTAATCTGAATCAGTGCCAAATGACATGGGACTAATGATGCTCATCAAGTCAATGCTACGATGAGCTGGAGAGAAACGGACATGCTCCATTTCTATCCACCTACACCTTCACAAAGATTTTTCTATACCAGAACGTCCATTATGAATACCTTGATCACCAACAGATTAGGAGGCAAAATAATTTAAATGAAAATAAAATAATGTTTCTCATTTACAGTCGGCATAGAACAATAAGCACCACAATAACCTGGGGGAAAAAAATCATTATTAGTCCCTGTATGTCATTATAATTTTATTTCTATGCTTACCGGTCTGGAGAAGATCAACAGCAAAATGAATAATGCGACAGCTGGTTGTTGAGTTAAAAAGCACAACAACCGAGACCTTCTAATTCAGCATATTTGATGAATCTAGTCCACATATTAATTTCAGGGGGCACACAGTGTCCTGTTTTCCAGTGGCTCTAGAAACAGCAAACCCTTTTGAAGCAACATCCACAACCAAACTTCTGCTGCCTGAAGGAATATTATTCTATTATTTTATTTATTTATTTATTTTATTTATTTATTCAAATCATTTCTCCCTAATTTAGTCGTGTCCAATTCCTCCCCGTCACTAGGGGGCGCTCCCCCATTAAGGCTACTACTATGACTCCGTCGGGAGGGCTGAAGACTATCACGTGTTTCCTCCGAACCACGTGACGACGCCAGCTGACAGCATCTTTTTCGAACTTCTTGCTCACGCACCGTTGGGGGCGGAGTAACACACTCAGAAAACAGCGCTATCCACTCCTTCCCCTTGCGTGAGCTCACAGACGCCCCTGATTGGCTGTAGAGCCGTGATTAATGTGGGAGCACTAAGTACCTCTCATCCCTCCTCTCTGAGAGAGCTCGGCCAATCAGGCTGCGAGAGGTTACAGCATCACCCGGGAATCGAACTTGCGATCTTTGGATGATGGGGCGTGCACTGTATTACAGCTCCAGTCTGAGGCATTATTCTATTATTTTAAACTTTTTTTTTTTTTTTACCAGAATTACTTAATTTCAGCCTCATTAAAGGAGTTTCACGTATCAGCTTTCCATTTACACTCAGAGGGGTTCAAGTCTTTGTCTAGGTATTTGCTTTCTTTTGTGCTTTTCAGTAATGCGATTGCTCTTCTGCTTTTGATCATTGCCATCTTGCATAATCTAACTTCAGATAACCATTTTCCTTTATGGTTTTCTGGTAGAGAGCAGAATTCACAGTCCATGGCAAGTCACCAAAACAGGAAAGCAGTAAACATCCCCATACCATCACACTACCACCATCATGTTTGACTGCTGGTATGATGCCAGGTCTTTTAAAAAGTTCCACTTTCAACATATCAGTCCAAATGGGTTTGGGGTCATCAAGCTGTCTTTTTTGCAACTGATTTGAGCAAGCCTTTACCGTATAGTCCTCTTGTTTTTTGCAGTGGTTTTGACTCCATGCATTTTTTTTGCCCAGTCTCTTTCTAACAGTAATCATCAATGCTGAACTTATCCAAGGCAAATCATCCCTTTTGTTGCTTAAATGCTTTTTTGCATCCTTTCAGTATCTGCTATCAATGTATGTTTGGAGATAATGAGCTCACAGATGCTCATGCTGGAATGCTGGGCTCAATGCATAGTGTCCTATCTGGATGACTGGTTACAGCGTGGACAGTAATAAGAACAAATCATCTTACATAAGATGACACTTTAACTCTTGCACATCCGTTAGTGATGGGAATCACCAGTCATCGCCCGATATGATATTATCTCGATACCTGGATGCGGATTCGATTAAAATTGTGATTAAAGTAGTAAAAGGATTTTATAAATATCCTGGTTTGATATTACATTTCCCACCAATTTTATTACAATTTTAAACCTTATTAAAAAAGCTTAATGATAAATTAAATGTAGCCCAGTTCTTATAACAGTAGTTTTCTCACTTAAAAACCAAGAGCAGCTTTTAAACAATGCAAACTCACTAACCCACAAATACAAGAGTTTAACATGTACCTTAAAAATGTATTTATGTACCTTAAAAATGTAATTATTATTTCTAAACTAACTTAGCAAATAATTCACTCCTACTACGCTGAAAGTCTCAAAACTCTACTTGACAGTGAGTACGCGAGCATGTGCAGATTCTAATGTAGGTATGTGGGGCGTCTAACACCTAATTTTCAACTAATTTGCACTCCCGATGTTTAGAGACTTGTGTAAGCATGTGTAATGAGTGAGATTGAGACTAATTCGCTCGCAGAGTTTGCAGCAAAAGGCTTTTAACTTGCATGAATTTTGATAATGTAGAGCCAAAAAATTAGTTTCTTTTGTGCCACTCGGAAGCATAAGCGCTCGTGACAGAATCATTTCTATCGCCAGTCATGGCGATAACAAGCCAATTCTGATGATTGACCGATCGACTAGTTCATCTCTGTTATAAATGTAAAAATATTTTGTAAAAGATTTTGGAGTAGGGCGGCACGGTGGTGTAGTGGTTAGCACTGTCGCCTTGCACCGCCAGGGTCCGGGTTCGATCCCCGGCCAGGCTCGATTCCCGACTCTGTGTGCATGGAGTTTGCATGTTCTCCCCGTGCTTGGTGGGTTTCCTCCAGGTACTCCGGTTTCCTCCCACAGTCCAAAGACATGTAGGTTAGGCTAATTGGCGTTTCCAAATTGCCCGTAGTGTGTGAATGAGTGAGTGTATTTGTGTGTGTGTCTGTGCCCTGCGATGGATTGGCACCCTGTCCAGGGTGTACCCTGCCATGTGCCCCAAGTCTCCTGGGATAGGTTCCAAGCCCCCGTGACCCTGAATACAGGATTAAGCGGTACAGATGATGAGTGAGTGAGTGAGATTTTGGAGTCGTGAATCGTCGCACAAAAGACTTGTGCGCGATTCATAACTGAATAAAAGTTTTCCCCATGTCTACTATATTTTGATCTTCTTCAATGGCAAGCTAGAGGTTTTTGCTTTCCCAGGTTGATATTTGCTTTCTACCCCCCCAAAAAATAGTGCATAAACAGACAGGTAGTGATTTTACTAAATTGTACACTATAGCCGAGGCAGATTTGACTCACTGAAGCCAGTGTGGGGACTAGAAGAAAGACGCTTGTTGAAAACATTATTTCCTTTTGACCTGTAATGAACTGAGGAGATCATGCTGGCATGTTGAATGGCTCATGCTGTTATGGAAATACAAAAGCCCCTCGCTGCTTGTATGCAATTTCTCAATGGCAGATAATTAACCCAGAGGAAATTTGCACATTTGCAGACTCTCACGGCTGAACAAACCGTCACAGGTTTTTTTATTTATTTTTTTTAAACCAGAAGAATTATGCAGTTGTTGACACAAATGGAGGCTCTCATGGCTGGAGAAACAGATGTTAGGCCGCCTGTGTAATCAGTCATATTTCTAGACTGGTTTCTTTTAAAAGCTTCACTCTGGATCAAAAATAAATAAATAAATAAATAAATAATAAAAACCACCTACATTCACTGTCTAATATTTTTGGGACATGCTGAGTCTTCAAGTTGTGTGAACTGATTACTACAGCACATAAAAATCTCTGTTTGCTCTAGAGACATCTAAAGTAATGAGAACATATGTTGGAAAAAGGGATTCACAAATTATAGATGTCGCAGCAGAAACATGGTCATATTTCATCTCATATGGATGTTCCATCTGTTTCCAATCAGTAGTTGAGAGTGTGGTTAAAATTGGGGTTATTAATTATTGGAAGATTTTCGGTCAAAATGCTACCACGCTGCCATTGGAGAGCTCTTGAGCAAGGTGCTTAAACTGGTGCCGATTTGCTACAAGGATAGCATAAATCCTGGACGCCTAAGCAAGGACACTTTTCCATACCATTACTCATGACCCAATGCATGGAGACCTGACCCAACACAAAAAGAACGTCCTTCGCTGCATTAGACATTCATTATGAGCTGCATTAGACATTCATTTGATTAGCCAAAGTGTTGCACAAAAATGTGGTTTTACTTTGGGCAACTGGCTGCTCATAAATAATCTATCCAACACTTTGTCCAACCCTTGAGCATTTTTAGACTCGACGGCCAGCAATGACTGTACATTGTTTCTATTTATTTCTTAATAAATGTATTTTTTAAAAACAAGTTTTAGCTGGCATTTTATTTTTTATTTGAACAAGTGGCCTCATCCACTTCATACAGTAACGAGGCTCAATAAGTACCCCCTAGTGGACAGAGCCTCTGGCCATCCCATTCAACAACTCATAGCTGGAATGGAAATGCACCTAATTTTGTTTCTCTCTTAGGAAGTGTGGACTAATATTGTCTCACCTGCTCCAACTTCCAGTGGAACTCGGCCGGCCTGAATGTGTCCATCTGAGAGAAGTCCCTCCGTAGCAAGAAGACCAGCCGGCAGTTGTGCACATACAATGAGTAATGGTGTCTGTTCATCTCTGTCGATATATAAATGAGGGAAATAGGGAAATTAAGATGTAAGGAAAAACCTGAATCGGAATAAGTCAACATGTACTGCGTGATACAAATAAGCAATTAGCATGGATAGAAATCCTGAGCCAGCCAAATCGACCTCGGTGTCGGATTGGGATTGCAGGATTAAAAATCTAATTGTCTTTTAAAAGGGGATTATTATTGTGACAGGTTGTCAAGAGCATCAAGCCGAAAGACTAGCCTTGTAACCCTCTGTGACTGGGAGTGCTAACTGTTTGATATATTACACAAGGTTTGTCTTAGGTTCAAAATATTCCACGCACCCATGACATGCTGATTCCTTACTTCCTTATTCGCATGTAACAAAAATGAGGCACTATAATAAGGACTGGTCATCAGTAGTTAATTTCCTGAATGCAATCTCTCCACATTTTCATGTGGGAGTCAGGTATTAAGTCTCATTTTAGGTGATTTTGACTTTGACTTTGGTAGGAGGGTCTCGGGGGAAAAAAAAATCTATTCTTAGAAGATTTCAATGAGGATTTTGTTATGTGGGAAGAAACGGGGAGCCTCATTTTGATGGATTTCCCTGCTACCCCTAAAAATAACTTTGCCAGACAACTGGAATAACCAGCTTTGATAGTTTTCATTGAAGTGCTTTAAAACAATGTTTAGGGTTAAAACTTTCTCAATTCTGTTGAAGGATCCAGAAGATTTTGCTGGCAATAATGACCTTCTATATTTCACCCACTGCACTCTACTGGCCATGGCGCAAAGCAAACCTGTACGACTTACTACCTGACTTGGTATGACAGGTCACATCTTTGAATGAAGCATTCCTTCATCATAGACAAGTGACATACCCGTCTTGTCCGAGTTGCATAGCAGCGTCTCCTTCTCGCCTCTCAGGCCAGGACTTGGGCCGTGCTTCATCCACGTGGCGATGGTGAATTGTTCGGTGAGGTTCTGAGGCACCACCAGCTCTGGAATATTGGCCGCCTGTCGTCCATCGAAGTGAAAGACGAGGTCGCTGTCTCGTCCGCTATCTGTCAGCAGGAAAGCTGTCCAATTTGTCGAAGCGCTCGGGGCAGGGAGAAGATCCACACTGCCTGAAGCGGCACCTGCAGAAATAACAACAGTGACAATGGTTTTAGCTTATGGAGGGGATGTGAATTCCCAGACTGAACTAAACAGCCCGCATCAGCTCAGAGCACTGCATTAGAAAAGCAAAAACCAGGTTTTTCTAAATATTTGCAGTCACATACACATCTTTTTATAGATGCCTTCTGCCTTCCGTACTCTGGAATGTTACTTGATATGTGTATTGGATGATGACAGGATGGAAATGAAACGTAATGAAGCAATGTGCAAACTAGTGTTCTAGTAGATCATTCAATCATCATTCTCTTGAATAAGTAGGGTGGTGCAATGCACATGCTTTAAACATCGTCCCAGTCCTTAACTCACCCCACATCTTTAAATCCTGCTTAAAATGATTAAGGTCTCCATATTACCAGGCTGAAGGATCCTTAAATGAAAATGGCAGAAGTTCAATTCTAGTGATTTTCCGTTTCAGCAAATGAAGAGAAAATCAATGGGCAGGGCAACTTGAAAGAAACAAAGGTGTAATCTACGGCATGATTAAAATGTATAGGAGATACTTCTGGAAGTCTGAAAGACAAGTCCTGTGCACAACTTCAGTTTGATTGCATTCACTGAAGTTTCGAAGATAATATCCTGTGCAGATATATAAATAAAATTTGTTATAGTTGTATTTTGGATAACTGAACACTCTGGTAGAAGGTAGTTACATTGGTATGTGTTATCATCTCAAACCAAATTACTGGCTGCTGGAGTCATTATTTAGTACGTTAATTAAGGTGTTTGTCCATATTGAACACCGTGAACCAATGCATGTGTTCATTAACAATACAAGCGTCTTTGGGTCTATTACCACATACTGTTGCTTTTTATATTCTAAAAAAGTTGCTGTATAACAGAAAAAGAGCTACAAAGGCAATTCCGCGGGCCGGCCCAGAAAGGGGTTAACTACTTACTGTACTTAATATCCATATTGTGCACTATTGCTAAAGTTCATGTTAACCAACGTTGAGATGTCCGCTACTTATGATCTGTAAAGCCTTCACAATGGCTCTAATCTGAGATGCTGTTTATTAATAGTTGATTTCTGATTGTCGATTGATCTAAATGAACTTTTCCTCTGCAGCAGAGGAAAGTTTTGGTCTTGCTTTGCTGAGATGGTCCTGCAGTTTTATCATCGTGCTTGATGTGTTTTGCAAATGCAAAAACTACTGCTTGCAAGAACAATTCCAGAACAGCTGACCTTTGTGTCTTAAAATAACATCTAACATCTAACTGTTGTTGTGGTTACTTAATTATCTAATGCCATACGTGTTATTTCATAGTTTTGAAATCCCCAGTATTGTTCTAGAATGAAGAAAATAACTCACTAACCAAAGCGCCTTGAATTCGAAGGTCTTTTGACTTCTACCACACACCCAAGACATACTCATTTCAGAGAGTAAACTTGCATAGATATTGTAGATTTGACTGCAAAACCCGCTATGCTAGTGATAAAAAAAAAAAAAAAAAGTAGATCCCCAGACTTTAATTTACAATCAGCTCATACTGAAAATCCTGTAAATACAAGGTGTACTCTTCTACAACTCGAATATACTTGAAGGCCCCCGTCACAATGCAATGAACATTATAAAGTTCCCTGGGTGTCCTAAAAATATTTGAAGAATGCAACAAGAACAGGTTCAAAATGCATCAGTCATGTTGCTCACTCTGTCTATTATATTTCCCTTCCCGCGCACGATAACACGTTCACCAGGTCGAATAAGGTTGAACCAAGTTATTATTATGTCAGTTCAGATTGCACCATGCTCTTGCGTGGCAATTGTCACATGCTTACAAGGTTGTCATTGTGTCCGACAGGTTGGTTGCTTTTCATTACGGAGTGATGGTTTGAGGAATTTCGTTCATTATGTATACTAAATCCTTTGCACATGACATAAGATAAGCTGCTGTATTCGTGCCATAAACTTGGTAAGCACCAGAAGAATGTAATATAAAGTTAATGTGCTCTTCTATTTGGCAGATGCCCCTTTACAGCATTTGGGACCTTGCCCAATAGTGGTAGTTTGGGGGTGTTGGGGTTTGAACCTGCGACCTTTAGATCCAGACTCCAAATAGAGCCTTAACTGCTGAGCTACCGCTACCCTGCTGCAGCATGTGGTCATAGCACTATCCTGAAGATGATGTTGTGAGCCCTCCAACGGCAATCAGAATGCCATCCAATCTTTCCCATCTGCGCCATGATTATAGTACGTCAATGTAAAAAAGTCCATAAGAGGTCCTAGTTACATCATTAACTGATCAATGCCATGGTTAATGCATACTTAAGTTCTTCCACTGTTTTGCTTCAACCACATCCTCAACAGATTTCTTTTCATAGTTTCAACAACACTATGTATAGATATTATCTACTGCATTCCTGCCAGGTTGTACAGCAATAAAAGTACTTCCTGCATTCACCCAATTTTTTGTGGATGTAGTATGAATTTTTTTTGATGTGCCGGGGTAAATGATGAAGGAAAAAAAAAAAAAAAAAAAAACCCAGAACATAGTGTCACCTAGAAGAGACAGGGTTCACCTTTGAGTCTGATTTCTTATTTGTATCCATCTTCCAGTTCTCAAATATTCTGCAGGTATATTCTGAATGATATCAGTCTTGACATGGCCTTCTGCACAGAACTACTGTAACTAACCGATGAATGAACCGACTTGACTTACCACAGAGCTTCTGAAGCGATTTCTCAGAATAGGTCTCCCTGTCACAGCCCTTCCCGATGTGGCTGGTCTGCAGTTCTACAGTGACTCGAACCGAGGACATTGGCCCTCCGCACGTCTCAAGGTGCATCATGGGAAACAGCTGCTTGCTGCCTGTCCCGGGCTCATAGTCCATTTGCTTGCTCCATCCTAGAGACGAAACAGAATGATGCAATCATAACACCATCGTTAAGGTAATACTGTGGGTCCATATGGACATAAACTAGAACTTAAACTATGATTCATATCATAGCACTCTGGTCCACTCAATTTAGAATTTTGTCACGTCCACAAAACTTCATGAACTGCAATGCTCACAAAACCAAAAAATGATGAAGCTCACCAACTACCACAGACACACACCAACACATATTGCTTTCATACCACTCCATTACTTTTGCCCTAATTGAAATGTCTCTTATATTTGTCTCTGTTTATGGATTTGATTTGCTTCAATTTCTTTCAACCCGCTAACGTTTTTCTGTCTAACTCCTTCATACATATTTTTAGTAACACACTCCTCATTTATAATGGCAAGACCGTCCTATCCATGTTGAAACCGATGCTGTCTTTTTTTCTCAAGAGAGAAAGGGTCATAGTCCTTTATGAATAATTGTGGCAGTGTTTTCACTCTGAATACAGAGAACGAGAGAAAAAAGGCTTTGTAATTAAAAGAATGGCGTTAGATTAGTTTGGATTGTTCAGGGAACTTTTCCAATTTACCATATCTATAAAATAAAAAAAAAACACTTAAGTATAACAATATAATATAACTATAAGTATTCCACATAATGCTTGTTAAATTGGAACCTTGTGCGCCCACACCTTTTCGAGGTCTGGAGAAAAATGAGGCCTTTAGCATACTAAGGTTTGTACTTTACCAGTTTTGTTGAGAAATTGCTGTATATTCAGAGATTGATTTTTTTTTTCTTTTCAATTAAACATCTGATAATAGTAATAGTAATACGCTGCAAAGCCAAAAAGAGCCTCCATGTAATTATAAAAAAGCACATACAGTACTTTGACTGGATAATTATCGCAGTGCTTCAATATGCTTCAACTGTGAACGGTTGTTCTAACTCTAACTGATGCAGTGGTAGCTCTACGCCAGAAGATGTATCTCATGGTACTGTGTTTCAGAAGAGTCAGATTATTGACCTGCAGAGACAACAACTAAGGACACTGCTGTGGACAGTGTGTGTTATGATCTGGGGTTTCTTTCAGTTGCTCAGAAACATTGTGTGGCTATTAACTGAAGTAAGCTGATGACCTGAATGAGAGGTTCCTCCATCTATGGAGTTAGTCTTCCCTGGAGGCACACATGAACTGGTCACCACTGAAAGTATTTGGGATGTGCTGGAGAAGGAGAGTGGTTCGAATCTCCTGTCATCAATCTCGGAAATAAATCAAAGCAACAGAAATAAAGGTTTGGATGATGCATAAGGTTGTTGAAACCATGTATGGAAAAATCAAAGCTAAAGGAGGTCCAATGAAATGTTAGACTTTAGAGTGTTTTGATTTTTTTTGTTTTTTTTTGGTCACACTGTTTATTTCCTGGATAGTTATAGCTGTGCACGTCTGGTTTCCACTATTATAATTCCCCCCCCCAAAAAAAAAAAAAAAAAATGCACTTGATCCAAAGCATGCTATTATTTTCTTTAAAATAAATAAATAAATGATCATGCACCATGCAGCAGTTAATTATGCACACAATTTAACGAAGATATTAAATTCACGGCCATGAAATTGGAATTTGTATTGTTTTTTTTTTATCATTTTATTTTGCTATTCAATAAAATGAATTTCAGAGTTTGTTTTTATTGACATAAATATAAAAAAAAAACGTGCTAACAATTTGAAGGATAGGCTGCCTGAGGTCTTCTATATTTTCATTATATACAGTAGTTCTATAAATGTATATATCATTTGATCAAGTTGAGATTTTATCAACAACCCTAACAAAACCTTTTAGTCTACTTTAAAAGCATTTCAATTTTAAATACATCTGTAAATGTATTCGGGTAAAAAAAAAAAAAATAAATAAAAAGAAAGAATTCAGTAACATGACTCTTTGATGGACTCGAGGTCGTCTGGAAGAAATCCTCATTCGTGATATTTCACTTATTCTATATGCAAAGGGAAACATTTTTGTTGTAATTTATGTTACAAAACATTAGGAAACAAGCAGAGGCACTTTTTAAAAACTTGATGTTAAACCTGAGTGAAATGTTAATCCGTCTGAACGGCCAGGGCGGACCGGAGAAGCCAGTGGAAGGGATGGAGGATATAGATAGATAGATCAATGCTGACACATAAGGATTGACCCTGGAGAGAAAGATGGGCCGGCCAATTACAGACCTGCACTCGCATGACATTCGGGACTGAGAAATACCCTCTCTTCTTTCTTTCGAGCCTCCTTCTGTCCTTGCCCTGGGCTCATTACCACAGTCACCATGTTTCCACCTCAGCTCCTCACACTGAATGACAATGCAGGGCACACAATCTACAAGCCAGTGACTGAGTCTAGCTGCTGGTCAGTGCCTGTCAAAACATATTCAAGGAACTATCATGCACGAGGCTAAAGGAGGACGGGTCGGGCTCGATTGAATACAGGGAGGGGATTGACTTCGGTAAAATTGATTTGCACTTTCTGACTGGACTCGAGCATCGTGTGAGGTTGCTTTTACAAGATTTGTAATTAATCTGCTTGAGGGTGACCTTTCGCATTGTGCTGGGAGGAAGCTGTCATTTCGCAGGATAATCAAAAAACCAACTCTTTCTCTGGGTAATACAAGAACATCCTTTCCAGACCATGCTGTTCCTATGATAAACTGATGGACAGAATAATATTAAAACTGGTGGCACTTTTCTAATTGGCCCAGATCAGAAAAGATCAGTTTAACAAGCGCTTGGAAAAGCGACCTGAGACAGCAAGATGCACATTTGCTGGTTAATTTGCCTTGGCACCAGTACTGGTAAGATGATTTAATTATGTGATATGAAGGGGAAACACAGCTTGGTTTACTTTTGCTCAGAGTGGAAATTGCTATTGGAATAAATTTGCATTCGGTTTAAAACTTGACGGAAAGCTGTTCTCCGCACTGAGGTGAAATTCATTTTGTCCGATCCGCGGCTACATCTTCTAACAGTTCTTCCAGATCAGTTTTTTTTTAGCTCAAATTTCCATGGTTTCTCATTAAGGATTATTCTTATACACATCGAATACACATCTGCTTATTTAAAGAACTTCTAGTAATACATGGGTACCCATGAAAAGCAATTTTACCATGATACCTGTACTTTGGAATTTTCTATAGTACATTTTCGATATAGATTTTCCTGATATGGTATCTATACCACACTACATGGTTCTACCATGGTATACACTTCGGTATGGGGGTACACGTACTCTAGTATGGTACAGTAGATGGTTCTTCTGTACTATGGTACTGGATACTGTCAAAATGCATATACATATATACATATGCAATACAATGCCAGTAGTGTTTGCTAACGTATGCAATATGATGCATATTAGATACCTCCTGAACTTTAGTAGGCACTGTGATACACAATACCATGGTATTCATAGTACTACCACAGAACCCACTGAAGTGCCAAATTACCTACTCTGGTACTCTATAGATCCTACCCTGGTAATAGTATGGTGTATTATGGTACATACTACAGTTAGTATTTAAAATGGCTTATGGGGTGGTGCTACATAATTGATAAGCTGATTTTAAAGTGACTCAACAACACTGGAAAAACCAAATGTTACACAGGTATTCAACATAACTCATTTAGTACTCATTTTAACACCAAGAAAAAAAAAAACAGGACATGTTAATCCCTCTTTAATTCAGTGACTGCTACATGCAAGAATGGTAGCTGACATTTGAGTTAATTTCAAAAGCTTCTTAAATATGCTTTGTTAAACTTTGGAGACAGAGGGATTAACGACCAATTTGGCACAGTGCACCCGAATCACTGGCTCTGGAAAATGGAAGAGCTTAAGAAGTAATTGTAATAAGAACATGGCGTAAGTTTCATACACCTTTACCAGTCTTCAGAATATACCGATACAGAATATACTATAGAACATGCATACTGTAACTAAGAAACAGACAGTGTTCAAGTCAAACCGGGACTTTCAAATGTGCAGAATATGTTCATTTCTCGATATAATCCCCTGCACCATTCAAGAATCTCATCACTATTCTCTAAATGTCAATCAATCAGTTTTACGGCTTCATTCATGAGAATTTTCGTCACGGGTCCCAGTTTGACTTGAATGTGCCTAGTAAAAGGCGTCAAAGTAGAGCGGTAAGGAAAGGAGCAACAAATCAACCTTGCCAGCCAGGCTTGCACATGGGTTTGACGTGGATTTGGACAAGCACGCTGTCTTTCGCCCTCTTTTGGCCACAGTCATACGCGCTCACCATGATCTCGTAGTATTGCTGCTTGTCGTAACTTAAATGTTCCGTGTTCCGAATGTTGCCTTTAGGAAGGAAAAACATATAAAAGGAATGAGGCAAAATTTTGTCATACACGTTGCAAATACAGTGGCATGTTTTATATATGTAGTTGTATCGAAATAACCAGTGAAAATTTCTATAAGATTTCTTGTGTTTATGCGCATGCATGAAGAGACCGTAGACCAAAATATCTAGTCAATAAATATTACTGCCATCCAGCCATCTTTCCTTGGAACCTTTTCAGTGGGTTGGCATGAAGACACAAAGAATCCTGACTGGAATCATAGTTTCATAGAAGCCCAGGGGACAAGAATTTGGCACTGTCATGGTCTGTTGATGGCCAGCCTTTGCTTAGACAAAAGAGCCTGCCATGTCTTTCCTCTCGGACAATGGACCAGCAGTCTAGGGACTGGTCTAAATATGGCCAAAAGATGCTTACTCTGAATATCGAGGCTAGGAAACCTCAGCTCCATTGAATGGTTCAAAGTCCCATCAACTTATTTACAAAAATTGACTGACACGAAACCAGGACAGAAATACTGGGAACAACCACAAGGTCATCAAAAGTTGAGTCATAGTCAGTTGATAGTTTAAATGTTGTAGATGATCGGCGTATACTGTATATAGAAACTTGTTACTATCGCACAGTACCCAGAGATGAGCTAGTATTTTCTAAATTAAGCAATGCATTGGCCTGTAGGACGCAAACCAATAATGGAAGCGAGAAAGAGTCCCACACTGCTTTCCACACTCCGATGGGGCTGACTCATTTAGTTAAAAATGACCTTGCATCTTCAGTAATCTAAAGCCAATTTCTTTCTCACTGAGACAAAAATGCACCCCTGGGCGTGGCATTTGTGGTCCAGCCACACGTTAGCATTTTCCACTATAGCTTCTGTTAGGAATCCCATCAGTACTGGAACAGGATCCAAGACTGCACACAGTGACCCAGCTAAATCTGATTGGCAAGCATAACATCGAGGTGACACGATGGATAGAATTCAGTGAAGCTAGCTTTCTGTTTTTTTTTTTTTTTTTCCGTTGGGAGAACATGCATAATATATAAATTGAAATGCATGTCCTTGGACAGAATACGGAGGACGTGAAAATAGGCATGTTGTTGGCATAGCAATGTGCATGACTTGAACCAGCCTGATGAGGATGGGAGGAAGACCAGAGGTTGTGGTACTGTATAGTAATGTATAAAAATACACTCACCATGGCAAAGTAGACCACCTGTTACCTGAAGCGGCTAAGCAAACATATCTATGTGATATACAGGACGTGTCATCCAACGCGTGAAAAAGAAAGGGCAAGATGGCTGTATGCAAATATTGCATCATAATATGTCATATTCAGAATTTGTTAGAAGGTCTCAGCTTGTCTGTGCATGCACAGAAGAAGGACACTACGTACATATTAGGCACGAATATTAAGCTGTATGACTAAACAAAGCACATGCATCATACTACGGTAAAGGCATCCAGTTGGAGATGTCTTTGTGTTCAAGTGAGAGTTAATGTAAGCACTAACAGCAGGTGTAGAGAGGGTCTGCGAGAGTTGTCCTCATTATAAGGAGAACATTCTTGAAGCGCTTGTACTGAAACTTGTGCACTGGCCACCTTCTGCTCGAGAGCTGAGACGGGAGATAACAAGCGGCAACTCTGAGACTAAACTTCTGCGGTTGATGATTGAAAGATGAACGAGCTCAAATTCTAATTGTTAATTCATTGAAATGTTAATTCACTTTTTTTCCCTTTTTTATGCAAGATGAAAATGTGTGGGAGAGGGGGGGTGAAATCTTGACACAACTGACAAAGGTGTTCGCAGAGACGCGTGCATACGTATACACTAACACCACTGAGACGGCGGCAAGGATGTAAATTAAACCTAAATCATTCTTGACATCTGTTTTTGCCTGTTGTCTTTATCTAATGTGTATATATGGAAGTGAGTGCAACATATGGGCAGGGAATAAAACAGGCTTTCCTTTTGTCAGATACAAGAGGAAAGTGTTCCTGATTATCTCATCTAACACTTGCAGAGTGAACCATCTTGTTCCTTCATGCGTATGGGAATAGGTCCAGGTTCGTATTTCACATACCCAAGATGTGAAAATGCAATCAGTTCTTATTTACGACACACAGAAACGATGCAGAGATAAGGGAAGTAGGGATTCTGTGTGTCTTTTTATATGCATATGCTCTGTTCATAATGCAGAGAAGCAGGAAGTTGAGGGCCCTAGTCTTTATTGTGCCTATTTATCTTTGTGTTTTTGTGCGTGTGAGAGATTACTAATATTAGAGAGAAAAGAGCCTCACCGTTGCGGTCAATGGCAAAAGGTGTGTTTTGCGTAATGATCTCAAAGTTGCAGATCTGGCTGTACTGGGCCGAACAATCCTGGTCCCAAGCCTCCACTTGCACAATGCTGTCATAAATCTTTCCCTCTGTCACCGTGGCCTGGTACACCGGCTCACGGAAGGAAGGAGAGAACTCGTTCACGTCCTCGACCTGGATGTGGACCACTGCTCTAATGCACAGAATGAAGCAGGGATGGAATAATGGAGACGAGTGCAGAGAGGTAGAAAATAAACAGATAAAGTTGTACAAGACGAACGTGAACTAAATGTAATAGGAAGGTAGGAAAACCACCAGGGGTAGTTAAATACTTAACTACTCACACATCACTAATTTATCGCTCATTATACAAGTAAGTGCTGCATTCAGCATGCTGAGATAGACATTGGGGCATTTAAAATCACTTAGATTCAATTCAATTAAAAAAAAAGTGAGTTGGTTTATCAGGTTAGGCTACATTATATTGACGCAAACAAAGAGGAATTACTTATGGAATGAAACAGAGCTGCGGAATACAGATAGAAAGATGAAATTAGAATTGTACACATTTCCTCTAAATACTTTGAGAATTTGTATGTCTTAACCAGGTCACATTAGCTCCAGATAAGTGTTGGTGTTAAGTATATACATTTAATTCTTAGCAAGTTTAATGGTTCCATTTATACTTTAACAAGTGCTTACAGGTCTCAGAGGTGCCTTAGTGTGTGCCTGTTAATGCTGCAGCTGAAAAATTACTCAGATAAAACACTGATATTCTCTACATTTCCTTTGCTTCACTCCTCCTCCGAACACACTGTTTCAGTGTTGATGTAAATGAGCTACTGCTGAGCCACGTGCACTATAGAAAATGTCAAAACTGAGCGACAGCCCAGGAGGGGCTCTTCTTGTATGAGATCAATTTGTGAGAAAATAGCTAATTGGCTATAACTAAGTAAGTACAGTGGAACCTCGGATTGCGAGTAACTTGGTTTACGAGTGTTCTGCAAGACGAGCAAAGACTTTTAATAAATTCTGACTTGAAAAACGAGCATGTGTTGATTTTTATGAGTACCGACGTTTTTGACACCGACACACACACACGCCGACACAAACACACACACACACACACACACACACACTGCTCTACACAGAAACTCTGCTCTGTCGCGATTCTTTTCAAAGGTAAAGTGCAGTGATTCTGTTAGTCTGCATTCACGCTAGTGTCATTAGAGTGATTTTTTTTTCCTGTTCAAACAGTGTTTCCGTTGTGTGTGTTTGTTGTGAAACTTAAAAAGCGAGGTGGGGCGAGGGAGGAGGAGTTTTACTGTGTAAAACGAGGTGAGGGAAGAGGCTAATTCCACACACACACACATACACACATATAAATACACGGCGCCTGTGCGCACAAACGGAAACACTTATCTGTTGGGATTTATTTGAACTTTTTTTATAACGTAAAGTGCAGGTTAATATGTTTAATTTTTACTTTATATATTGTATTCATTATTTTTCGGTATTAATTTTTTTGGGCTGTGGAACAAATTATTTGAGTTTTCATTATTTCTTATGGGAAGATTTGATTTGGTTCATGAGTGTTTTTTAATACGAGCCCACTTCCGGAACGAATTATGCTCGTAATCCAAGGTTCCATTGTAATACCCAAGTACTATCATACATCTAATAACATCTAAGTAATTGACTATAACTGTTTACCATCCACGCTACACGGGCTAACTGCTAAGGCTTTTCAGTTTATCCTTTGGTTGCTCGTGACAATATCTAAGAAAAAATCAGGGAATGTGTTTTCTGTTTGGATCTGAATGTCTAAGGTTAATTTTGTAAAACATGTCCCCTTTTGGCAGCATGATGGCGTAGTGGTTAACACAGTCGCCTTGCACCTCCAGGGTCTGGGTTCAATTCCCGTCTGGGCTCTGTGTAGATGGAGTTTGGATGTTCTCCCTGTGCTTGGTTTTCCCAAGAAGCTCCGGTTTCCTCCCACAGTCCAAAAACATTGTCACGACGTGCGCCTGTGATGGGCGTGCACCCAAATCTATTATCGCCTCTCGCTCACTTCGTAGGCTCCCTAAGTAGGTGGCACCCGTTCTGCAGGTGTGCAAAGGGACGGGACTGCCTATGCGGGCCGGCTGGCATTGATTAACATTAATAGGATCTCGGGCTTGCTCCGCATTGTAAAAGCAAGGCGCGGAGTTTAGTCCGGGGTCCGAGAAGATCGTAACGCGGTGGACTTAAAAAAGGATACTGGATTTCCGCTTTTGATCTCCGGGCTGAGGACAGCGCGGGAAAGAGCCTGCGCCTCGCCACCGAAGAGGAAAAGGCCGCCTGAGGTCGCGCGAAGAGAGAGCTGGGAGGGGCCAGGCCGGCCATCGACAACGGGAGAGGATCTGTTCAGGGAGCGTGCAGGAGCGCTGCCTCGCGTGCTCCATTCTGCCGCTCCGCCACCGCCGCCAGCCGAGTGCCCGCATGCCAGCTGGGCACTGCCTCGGACCTGCACGTGCACACTTCAGTCCTTTCCTTTCTCTCCGTCCTCCCTCCTTCAATCCTTTCCTTCCCCTATTTATTCCAAATAAATTACCCTTTTTCCCCAAGACCTCGCCTCGTGTCTGTGTTTCATGGTGCCGCCCGTGCAACTTTGGGTAGAACCCGTTACAACATGCAGATTAGGCTAATTGGTGTTCCCAAATTGCCCCATAGTGTGTGAATGACCATGTGAGTGTACTGTATGTGTGTGCCCTGTGATGGATTGTCAATTTGTCCAGGGTGTACCCCACTTCATGCCCTTAGTCAGCTGGTTTAGGCTCTAAGCCTGTATACAGGATAAAGTGGTATAGCCGATGAGTGAGTGAGTGATGTCCCCTTTCAGGGTGAGTTTTTCGATCCAATTAGATTACATCGCACATCTACGCACTTGTGGCTCTTTTTCCAGCCGTCTCCTGAGACGTCAGCCCCGCAGTCGTAAGCCTGAATGATGAAGGTGAACTCCTTTTGTTGCTCGCAATCAATGGGACCAGACGCTTTCAGTACTCCTTCCCCTGACGTCTTGTTTAATACCTCCGCCTTGAACGGAGCATCCTGTCCACGGATCTTGAAAGCACAAATCTCCCCTGAAACAGTAAAAAAAAACAAAAAAACAAGAGGAAGAGAATAATGAGTTTCATATATGCATATTAGGCTTTTTCAATCCCACCGTCATTTCAACAAGGTGTCGTCAGATCTCAAGTTTCAAACAGACGGTTTTTAATGCTTAAATATGCTGGGCGCTATGTGGATTTAGTTTTACTGCTAGCGCTGGCTGAGAGGGAACGGCTGCCTTTACATGCATTTCTTTACTGTGGATGTAAAATCTCATTGTGTCATAACAGAGCTCGCAAAGTCTGGAATGGGGTTCTGTGAAAATTACTGACCTAAATATTTAAGATTCTTGTCTCCGTGGCACATTGTTAACTGGCCCCTTTCAATTTCTTGCCAAGGAGAATTCAATTATGAGAGCTGCACTGAGAGCACAGTGGGATTTATTTTTCCTTGTACATGTACAATTTAATTATGGCAAGTTATTGCCTTGTAATAATGAACTATGGGTGTTTACTTGTGTCTTTCATCTTCCTTATGCAGGTGAGGAGATAAAAGCCTGCCTCTCGAGAGAATTAATTTGGTTTAATGGTATGCCACAGTGAAGGCCTGCCCATATGACCATGAAATATCGGCTCACTAGAAAAAAATATTACAACGAAAGATGTTGTCTTGCTTTTATATCAACTTCCTCTTGCTTAATATGTCTTGTCACGGATTAGAAACAGTGATGAGGAAAGTGTATTGAAGTATGTGACCATGAAATATGTACTGTATGCTCCATGGTCTTGGCTATGTCACAAGACCATTTTTTGGTATTTAGAAGGCTAAAAACAGAATGTACATATCAATACAGCGCAATTGTTAGAGATTTTTATTTGTATACACGATTGTGGACACTTTCAATAAGGTGGCCACACTATAATTCATTCAGTAAGTAGGGCACTAAGATGTCCCGCAATGGTTCAGACTCTAGTGTGGCTCCTTGTTCTGGAGATAAATTCCAGTGTTCCAAAGCTCATAAATAAAAAATATTCAATCCAGACAAAGCTAAAAAAAAGAAAAGAGAGAGAGAGACTCATCTTCCAAGGTGTAGGGCCAATCAAAAGCACAGTGGTCAACCGCAAAAAGGGAAATGTCATGTACATATGAATATATAACAGAATAATAAGCGTTGGCAAAAAAACGTTGAACCGAAAATTGACTTGTGTGAATTTCTTCCTTGTTCTCCATATCGTACAGGTTTAAAGATGCAGCCATTTTGAATTGTTGGAAATCTTCAGTGGATGCACTTATATTGCCAGGATCATTCAATATATTATCACTCTTAATGCACTGAGAATCCAGCAAACATCCTATACACACTACCAAATGCCACAACTCATTGCTGCAATTTAAAATCTTTAAACTAGTGCACTTAACGGGTAATTGTTTGTTAGTTATTTACTACAGAACATTGCTCAATCAACTTCTGTGATATTATGTTAGTAATTTGTTCTGCCTGAATGGTTTACTTAACACAATTATGTATATCAGGCGCGTTTACTAGTCAGCATTGTCTGAATTCAGTCAGGCATCTACCTTACCTCTGCCCTACATTACTATACATGCTCTGTACAAAATAGTCTACAGTTTACATCGAAAAAGAAATACAGTTTGGGGAAAATTATATACGCTGGAAAGCAGAAAGTAAGAAAGTTAGTCTACAACAGAAAAGGAGATGTATAGTATTTGAGAGTGTGAGATCTCTGCTTGCAATTGCTCCGATTAATTTTTCTCTAAGTTCTCAGCTTTAAAATGGTTTGTTTTTCCACCAGTGATGGACTGGCCCCCCCATCCAGGGTATACCCTACCTAGGGCCCTGAGTCCCCTGGGATAGGCTCCAGTCCCCTCCCGAGTCCCCTCTCATAAGGCTGCAGGCTTCCATGACCCTGAACAGGATAAAGGGTATAAAAAGTGAGAGGGTGGTGGTTCGAGCTTCAGCTCTACTACAGTAGGTTGCCTCTGTTGGGCCCTTAAGCAAGGCCCTCAACAGTGTCTACTCCAGGCCGTAGTATGACAGCTGACCCTGCTCTCTGACCATCGCCTTCTAACAAAAAGCTGGAATAGGCAAAGAATAAAGAGTTTCACTGTGCAGTAATGTACATGTGATGAATAAATGCACATCTAGGCAGTAGGAAACAGCTGTCAGTACCATGTTCGTAAATTTTGAAGTTAGTTTAAAACAAAAGGAGACACATTTTATATTTAAACAAACGCTGAAAAATCTGATCTATCGTCTCATCTCAAACTCAATTGTCATTAGTACATAGATATAAAAAAGTAAGTATTGGAACAGCAGTTTATATATATATATATATATATATATATACACACACACGGAGCACACACATACAGTATATATATATATATATATATATATACACACACACACACATTACAGAGCAAAAGTTTGGACACACCTTCTCATTCAAAGAGGTTCAATTTGTATTATGGCAAGAAAAAAACCAGTGGCCATCATTACTTTAAGAAATGAAGGTCAGTCAGTCCGAAAAATTGGGAAAACTTTGAAAGTGTCCCCAAGTGCAGTCACAAAAACCATCAAGCGCTACAAAGAAACTGGCTGACATGCGGACCGCCCCAGGAAAGGAAGACCGAGAGTCGCCTCTGCTGCGGAGGATAAGTTCATCCGAGTCACCGGCCTCAGAAATCGCAGGTTAACAGCAGCTCAGATCAGAGAGCAGGTCAATGCCACACAGAGTTCTAGCAGCAGACACATCTCTAGAACAACTGTTAAGAGGAGACTGTGTGAATCAGGCCTTCATGCTAGAATATCTGCTAGGAAACCACTGCTAAGGACAGGCAACAAGCAGAAGAGACGCGTTTGGGCTAAAGAACACAAGAAAGAACACAATAAAGAAAACTCGCTGAATGAGAAGGTGTGTCCAAACTTTTGGTCTGTACTGTGTGTGTATGTGAATATATTGATTGAAAAATATATATATTGAATGAATTCTGAATATATGGATTGAAAACTGATATATATTGAATGAAAAGTCTGAATATATTGAATGAAACGTGACGTCATCGAAACACAGCGCCATCTTTAGGAAGGATGAGTGAGTCGGCGCGAAACTTGGTTGCTGCAATTGTGAGAAATGGAGAGATGGTGAACACATTGATGAGTGCGTGTACGGCCCAAAGTGGTGGCACAAGCCGCACTCAGTACCAGACTACGGATGAAGAAATATATTCGCTATTTCACCGCGGAAGACCGGTGTTATGCGCTAAAATGCTCCCCTGCCACATCAGTTTTCAATCAATATATTCGGAATCCATTCAATATTCTCACGTTTCATTCAATATATTCAGAGTTTTCATTAAGTTCTCTCATGAATATTTTCCTAAACGGCATGCCATAATATATATATATAATATGACTACATTTTCAGGTATTTTGCCTCTCTTTTAATCCTTCTCTCAGTTGGTACCCATGGTTGTTGTGGATCCATTGGAACTATAAAATCTGGAGTATTGTCAAGACCATTCTGTCCAATCCTATAAAGTATTTTTTATTCAATATTTTATAGAAGCTGATTTTGTCCCTGTCACATTTTAAAAGCGTACACTGTTCAGTTGCTCAAGGCGAAACCCTAACCAAGCACCTTACAAAACTGTACAGGATATTTCCTTCCAATTACACTGACACATGGTGCTCTGGTGGCATTGACATTTAATGAGAAGTGTCCTGTTGTAGTGTGCACTCGCCTCACTGCTTAGGGTGTGCACTCGATTTGTAACTAATTTTACGCTTTACGCGGCTGCCATGTGATTGGCTGATTGGCTAATTACATAAATGAGTATTTTGATAGTCCAGAATCAACTGGATACACTCTAAGACATATGCACTCATTACAAAATGGGTTTGCAGTTAGACTTTCCTAAACAATGTACGTTAGAATATGTTGAAAACAAGATCTGACTGCTCTTTCTGCTTTCTGCAATGTGACATGAATTGCACCTGTACAAAGGTATTCACAAACAGGGAGCAGGGAAGTAAGGGCATGCAGAGAAACTATTACAGTATGCATGAGAGCACTTCCACAGTCTGAGCTCAGAGTCACATACACTTCCCTTTCTCCTCACTCTACAATCCAGCATGTACAATTTGTTTGCAAGGTTGTCAAGGTGTGATTCAAGGCACCTTGCATTCATTTTAATGAGCACACTTGCCGGTAACCACTCTGCATGCACTGTTGGCTGTCTTCGACTCTCTAATAAAGATACTGTTTAAAAGCCATAACATCATAAACATAAAAATCAGCATTAGGAATTCACAGTTCATTGTAGCAGCTTAAGTAGGTAACTTACACAGAGGTTAATAAATTGTCCAATGATGCTCCTTATTGGCAGTAAAATATATACGTACTGTATGTGCAAGAATGTGGACGAGAGTAAATGTACGAATAATTCTCAGCGACTGCGGGGTCTTTTCACTGTTTCCTCATTTCCTAAGCCATTCTGTCCTCAAATGTCATTGGAAAGGCAGATCTTAAAGGGCAGAGTGAAAACTGATCCGGAGGAGGAAGGACCGAGGTTTGAGGCATGAAAGGTCAAGGCAATAGGTTAATACAGCGTATAGTATGTGTATGTAGAGTATTTGTAGCCTTATTTACTCGAAGAAATGAAGTCTGCTCAAGAAACTTTGTGAAGAAATTTTGGAGAAGAAATAGACTGGAGAGAGGGAGTGGAATGAAACATGAGGAGGGCAGACTGATGTGGTGGTGTCTTTCCTAATGGTAGGAGTCACTTATGCCACATAATTTCCCTCCATTTTCTCCCTAACTTGGTCACCAGTCAACCCACAGTCAAATGTAACTCTTTACCATACAACCGATTCTCCATTTTAACACCGAGCACAAAAGGTTCTCCGTAATGCACAAGTATTATGAGGTTGAAAGAAGAAGGTCCAAGTGGGCGGACTTGGTTGAAGAGGCAAGTGTATGAAAGGCATTGTAGAAATGACAGGACTGTGAATGGGAGTGTAGGGAGCCATCAGTCAAAACTCAAAGAAGTGCTTGAAATGTGTAATTATTGGATCCTTCTGCTGTCAAAACTAATGGGTCAGTGCCTTTTGTCCACCAAGCTCTTGGGGAAAAAAACTTACTTGGTTGTGACGTGCAGGACCGCCTCCCTACTCTAATGGATTGACTGCTTTATATGACTTCCTTATGCCTCTGTGGTTTGCAAGAATTCTGGCACATTTGCGCAAACTTGACAGAAAATTTCGTTTTGTTGTTCTTGTATGGTCAAAAATGCCTCCATGGTGCATAGAAACTCATAGCGCTCTTAGGCTGGGAATCTACTTTCTTTTGTTCCCTCACAAATGTTGCATTCATTTGGTGCATAGCCTGTGGATGTACTCAGAAATTAAGATGCAACTGTATATAAACAGTAGGGGCAGTGCAGTCAGCAGGCACATCAAAAATGGGGAAAAGTTTTAAGGAGTAGGTCCACACCCGCAACTGTATGATATATATTTACACTGTACAGTAACATGCATGTAAAAGAGTTGGCAGGAGATGAGTACTATCTTGCCGCGATCTTAGTATCGGCATTAGCGTCGTCATGTTTGTTTTCTTCAACTAGTTGATGAACCTGTTCAAAAAATGAACCAGGTCATAAAAAAAAAAAATGGTTCATTGAATTCTCCAGTGTGCCCCCTACTGGAATCCTCCGGGAAGTACGTGAACAAAAACCCTCACGAAGTTGCCGGTTGACTACACAAATACATGGTTTAAAAGCAATTATATCTCAGACTTTACAATATACTTCATATAGATAAATAATAAAGAATAAAAAGTGGTAGCTACAGTAGCATGCAAAGAGATGCATAGGTCGGTAAAATCTACAGAAAAAGTCAACACTAGAGACAGGAAAACCTCTTAGGATACTGTAGGCATAACTCTTACCCTCTAATAAAAAGTTTTTAATAAAACCTGTTATGCCTGTGCTCTTAATAAAAATGTCATTGGCCACAATTTTGAAATGTGGTATGTCTGGTAAGCATTATTATTTTCTACTCATAATTTCTATCGATATCATCCTTCTTCATTTTTAAATGTGTGCCTGTCCTGTCACATTTCTTATAAGCTATTTTTATCTACACCATTTATCATCCAAAACATAAATAAGCTACTTCACCGTACTACTGATTAAATAACCTTGTAGGATAGAATAGAGGTGCGATGACCATTGCACAGCAGGAATGGTTCATGTGGATTTGTGGATGTCCCAAGCACAGGCATCTAAATTGTAAGGTCAGCCGTTGACCTCTCTTTAGAAATGTAAGATATATGCAGGTGGCCTTGTCGCTTTTGAAAACCGGAGTGACTCCTATGACTCTCTGTGTCAAACCAAAAAACAGGCCGTCCAGGTAATGATGTGTAGTCTCATTGTTAAAGCACCCTTTCACCAAAACAGGCCATTTATCAGCATAAAACTGGGTTCATTGAGCCTGCTGGCTACTCTGTCACCCCAATATGGGACAGATACTATTGTGCTTGCCAGTCAGGATTCAGGAAACGGGTAGGATACTCGGCCTCCCGATTGCAGTGCTAGTTCCCTTGGGCCAGCTATAACTGAAAGGGTTTTAGCAATGGGTTATTAGCCTTCACCAAGATCCCAAATAACCTCAGACAACGATGTGTCCTCATCTCATCCCATCTCATCTCAGTAAGAGGAGTCCCCATGAGAGCAGTGTCACATTGGGGAGGGTAAGTAACCATGGGCGTCGTGTGGGAGCACTTTGGTGTCATACAGACACAAGGGTGTCTGCAATCCTCCTGTGAGATCAGTACACACCTACTAATTCAAAGTGAGAATGACCTTCAGTATCTGGCCATATAATTGTTCTCATTACCAGTTCTCAGACACTACCATGAATTGTTCCAGGTGATTATTAGTTACATCATCATACAGGGTGGAATGTGGAGAATTCTACTGTATGCATTTCTGCCTCCAAGGTGATTCAGGCAAAGAGTCCTACTCATATCCCATGCGATCACTGCTACTGTGGCAGCTTTGTCCCTGAAATGACCTGCTGTCCCAAATTGACCAAGGGGTTTGGCATCCTGGACAGTTTATGTCACCTGTGAGTGTAGTACGTACATTGATTTTAGTGATAGAAGGAAACGTTACGATATGCCTTTGTCTTGTCCCAGGATAGGGGTTGAAAAGAAAAAGAGGGAACCATACCTTCAACCTATACTGAGTGGACACTGGAGAATGCTTAATACTCATTCCCGGAACTCCCTGATGAATTATCATATATGAGCTTAACATAGGGCTGCAGCTGGAAGGGAAGGAATAGGCATAGCAGTGGAAGTCGTTATGAGGTTTCTTGCTTTATAACAAAAGCACCATATTTTTCCTCTTTCATACCTGATACCTGAAAACTGCACCATATTAAGACAGATTCAATTATAAAGACCAACATACAGTAAGCAGCACATGCATACAGTATAAACCTGTCTGTGCCATGCTGTCATAGAAATCGAACACCTTCTAAACCAATCAGAATTGAGAATTCAACAACGCTCTTTGGTTAAGCGTTTATAATTTATTGAGCAATAAAAAGTTGTTTCATGTGCTCAGTACTCACTTTGTAATTGGATTTTGATTTACAGTACACCATGTTCTGGAAAAATAGGTACCGTATTGTGCAAAAGTCTTGAGCCACCCCTGATTTTTGCATATTTTGCTTCCAAACAGACAAATCGTCTTGCATTTATTAATGTAGCCTTGATGGATAGTTGTTCAGGCTTCTTGAAGGACTTTAAAAAAAAAAAAAAAAAAATTGTGGCATCTCATTTTCAATCCAGTCCCTATACCTGAGCAGGTTCAGAAAAATGTGTTAAGCCACACAGTGACCTAAGAATCATTTAAGCATGCTTACTGTAAGGCATGAACCAGTGAGAAACAGGTGCAGATAATGGCAGATGATTAGTATACTGCTGATTAGTGATGGGTCGTTCATGAACGATTCATTCTTTTTGAACGAGTCCCTAACATGACTCAGAAGAACGAGTAGTCTCAGAGAGTGATTTGTTCATTTTCCTACTGGGCGCGCACGCGCAAAGCATCGCAAAACCTCCGTAGGTTATGTACAGGAAACAGAAATTAGTAGTTACCTTCGAGTCTTCTAGTCCGAATCGTTCGTTCTTTTGTCATGTGACTCCCAAAGACGCTATGCAGTGCATTACACAGAAAACAGAATTGAGCGGTTCTTCTCATGAGTCTTTTAGTCCATGTCTTTCGTTCTTTTGTCATGTGACTCCCATAGACGCTATGCTGTGCAATAGATTCAAAAGAATGAATAACTCAGACTAGAAAAAAAAAATAAATAAATCTGTGCATGTAGATGTGTTGGGGGTCTGTTTATTGAAAATGTAACATTTTATTTTATTTCAGATCAAAAGAACGAAATGAACTAAATGACATTTTGATGAATGAGATTTAAAGAACCAAGTCACTAAAATGATCCAAACTTCACCCTGCATCACTACTGCTGATGTCTGAGATGTCGTGTTTAAAAACAGACAATGCTACAGGATCAATGGATCTGTAACAGATAGAGTATATAGCCATATTTGTACACAGTGCGCGCTCCACAGATGATGCCACAATACTCATTTCTGAAACATCATTTGCAACCTGATCTCCATCCAAAAGATGTACTGTATGTAGTGAAATAGACTGACCGTCAATTTATTTTCAGTGTAGAGAAGGAGCTTTAACAGATTTTGATGGACACAAGCTCCGCAGTGTATTTTCGCTCATTTTATGCTTGCTTGAACAAGGCGAATAGGCTGAGGGAGATATGCAAATATGAATCTAATTGGCTTGTCAGGGCTACGACCGCCCCATTCATATGCGTGACAGAAAATAAGGCAGACTGAATTCATCTGTTATGCCTCTATGTGTAATTAAGTTCTAGCATGTACATTGCACCTTGGCTCAATGGGCTGTGTTTGAACTGGCCTGTCATTTCCTGTCACCTACCAGGCATGTATATCCTGTTTCACCTTCTACAGCCTCAAAAGCAATTCTCTTGCATGGTTGATGATGTTTTTTTTTTTTTTTTTGTGTGTGTGTGTGTGGAAATATCCTGTTTCGTTTCTTTTTATACATTCCTCTGTGTACCCACTGGTGAGTGACAATCTGTCAAGTTATCGTTTTTTTTTTTTTCATGTTTGAGCATGACACTTTTAAAATGAGCTTTTCTCAATTCTATGCAAATTAAGTAAACACACTGTAAAGCAACAAATCTAAAGCACAGCTGGTCTGAAGCTCAGCTCAGGTCTACATACTGTATGTTCCTGTTCTCCTCATACTGGTGTGGTGGTACTATGTCGTCCTACCACAGTCCAAAGACATGTGTTGCAGGCTTTTGGTATTTCCAATCCAGGTTGCCCTCCCACCTTGTATGACAACAATAACAGTTAACTACTAGTGTAAACAAACAAAAAAAAAAAACCCTGCACATCCAGGTCCTGGGTTCGATTCCTGCATTGGTTCTGTGGGCATGGAGTTTCCATGTTTTCTTCATTCTTTTCCATATTTCCTCCCACATTCCAAAACAATGCAGATTAGTTCCCAAATTGACCGTAGTGTGAATGTGTGTGTAAAAAAAAAAAAAAAAAAAATGTTGACTGGAGGTCTTACTACGGTTATACAAAATGGGAATAAATACTTGGACTATATATACAGTACAGACCAAAGGTTTGGACACACCTTCTCAATCAAAGAGGTTGAATTTGTATTATGGCAAGAAAAAAGCAGCTAAGTTTCAAGAAATTAATTGCTTTAAGAAATGAAGGTCAGTCAGTCCGGAAAATTGGGAAAACTTTTGGTCTGTACAGTATATATATAAGTCCTGGAACTACCAGAACCTAAGATGTGTGTTAGAACATATCAAGATGTTTTTTGGAATTTTTGTCTGTTTGTTTGTGCATGCATCATGAAAAAGCTACTGAAAGAATTTTAACATGGTTTTCACAGCTGCATTTCGCCAAGCTTGAGGTGACATATAGGCTTTGTTTTATTGCAATTGGCCCACGGGAAAAGAAGATATATTACCTTTAAATTAAAAAGGAAAATGCTTATATCATAAAAAATCGATCTTGAAAAAATCACAAGTTAATCTCATAATTCAACAGGTGGTGTTATCTATCTATCTATCTATCTATCTATCTATCTATCTATCTATCTATCTATCTATCTATCTATCTATCTAACTAACCATCCATCCATCCATCCATCCATCCATCTGTTCATATAGCGGAATGTCCCAGAAATGTCCTTTGAATAAATATACTAAGTTTGGGGAGGGAGTCCCCAGAATGTTAAATATTTTTCCATAGGCCCAAAAAGGAACTTTGTGTCAAGGTTATATTTCCATTACATTCACTTGGAGACCAAATGCAAACTTTGTGAAAGTTCCCTAAATATCCAGAGGGCGTCCCTTGTTTTCTGGGTTAATATACAGGGTGGGCCATTTATTAATAAAATGGGAATGGTTGGTGATATTAACGTCCTGTTTGTGGGACATTAGTATATGTGAGGGGGCAAACTTTTCAAGATGGGTGCTGACCATGGTGGCCATTTTGAAGTCGGACATCTTGGATCCAAACTTATTGGGAATTTCACATGAAAAACAATGGTGTGCTTGGTTTTAACGTAACTTTATTCTTTCATGAGTTATTTACAAGTTTCCCTTTGTTCACAGCCATTGACATGTCGAAGAGTGATGAGCGGATCGAAATTGTGTTGATCTCTGGTGAACGCAGTAACCGGGTCATTGCAGCAGATTTCAATGCAAGACACCCTACGAGACCACCCATCTCCCATACTACAGTTAGCAAACTGCTTGCTAAGTTTCGTAAAACTGGTTCAGTGTTGAATTTGCCAAAATATGGACGCATAAAAACTGTCACTAATGAACAAACATCAGTGGCTGTCCTAGCTTCATTCAGCAAGAGCCCACAGCGTAGCACTCGCCGCATGTCACTGGAGAGTGGCATTAGTCGAACATCCCTTCGGCGGATATTAGCTACTCACAAATGGCACCCTTACAAACTCCAGCTACTGCAGCATCTCAACGAGGATGACCCAGATCGGCGCACACAATTTGCAGAATGGGCAAAACAAAAATTGGAACAGGACCCTCAGTTCACGCAGAAGATTTTGTTCAGTGATGAGGCAAACTTTTATGTGAATGGTGAAGTTAACAAACAAAACCACCGCTATTGGTCTGACACTAACGCACATTGGATAGATCCCTCCAAGACTGTTGGAACAAAAAAAGTGATGGTATGGTGTGGTATATGGGGTACAAAGATAGTGGGGCCATTCTTCATCAATGGAAACCTCAAGGCCACTGGATATTTGAAATTTCTACATGATGATGTGTTTCCCTCTTTATGCACTGAAGCTGGCACGTTCCCTGAGTTTTTCCAGCAAGATGGTGCTCCACCACATTATGGGTGTCAGGTCCGAGCATTCCTAGATGAACAATTTCCTGAAAAGTGGATTGGTCGTCATGGGCCAGTTGAATGGCCCCCAAGGTCTCCTGAACTGACCCCCTTAGACTTTTATCTTTGGGGTCATCTGAAGGCAATTGTCTATGGTGTGAAGATACGAGATGTGCAGCACCTGAAACTACGGATACTGGAAGCCTGTGCTGGCATTTCTCCTGCGTTGTTGCTATCAGTGTGTGAAGAGTGGGAGAAGAGGGTTGCATTGACAATCCATCACAATGGGCAGCACATTGAACACATTTTATAAGTGGTCAGAAACTTGTAAATAACTCATGAAAGAATAAAGTTACATTAAAACCAATCACACCATTGTTTTTCTTGTGAAATTCCCAATAAGTTTGATGTCACATGACCCTCTTCCTATTGAAAAAACAAAAGTTGGATCCAAGATGGCCGACTTCCAAATGGCCACCATGGTCACCACCTATCTTGAAAAGTTTGCCCCCCTCACATATACTAATGTGCCACAAACAGGACGTTAATACCAACCATTCCCATTTTATTAAGGTGTATCCACATAAATGGCCCACCCTGTACATTTACTGCCCATTTTAAAAGGGACACCTACCTGTTCATGCAATTATACATTTATCCAACCATATAGTATGATATACCTGAGCCATCTTGATTTATTGTTGATAATAATAATAATAATAATAATAATTATTATTATTATTATTGTTATTATTATTATTATTATTATTATATGCAATGATAATTTATGCAGGCGGCACGATGATATACTGTAGTGGTTAGCACTGTTGCCTTACACCTCCAGGGTCCGGGTTCAATTCCTGGCCAGGCTCGATTCCTTCCTCTGTGTGCGTGGAGTTTGCATGTTCTCTCCGTGCTTGGTGGGTTTCCTCCCACAATCAAAAGACATATACTGTAGGTTAGGTTAATTGGCATTCCCAAATTGGCCATAGTGTATGAATGAGGGTGTTAGTCTGCAATGGATTGGCACCCTGTCCAGGGTGTACCACGCCTCGTGCCCTAAGTCTCCTGAGATAGGCTCCAGGTCACCCGTGACCCTGAATACAGGATTAAGCGATATAGACGATGAGTGAGTGAGTGAGTGATAATTTATGCTACATTTTAGTTATTTTCTTAAGTGATTGGAAGTAAGACATCTTAAATTGTCCTACAAACCTGATCCACCGTAAATGTGACCTTTATGCATAAATGCATGAAAGAGTTAAACAGCAACACTCTGTGGTGTGGAGAAAATGGTCACACTCTTTTATGCAAAACACACTGACTGCCACTTTTAGAAACAGGAGAAAAAAAAAATGCTCCCTGCTTATGCTTTAATTATCACCTCGTCAGTGTCTTAACAAGTTTGTAAAGCTTACACTTTCCCATATCTGTAAATGATTTTTCAATCCAGTCAACTAAGTGAAAAAACAATAACATTGTACAGCGAACGTACATGTATAGGAAAGAAAAGCAGCATCAGATAATACACTAGTACTGAGTTTTAAGCCTCAGCCAGAGTAAAAGAACTGTGACTTCAACGACGCTGCATTTTGCTAAATCCCGTGTGAATAATTAGAATGACGCTGCTGTGACTAGTTCCTCCAGCATATGTGCTCACCCCGAGGGAATCTTTCAGATAATGGACATCAGTATGGCACATTATTCATTGATTTTATGACATGAAAACACGGGGCACAGATGCACGCTCTCAAAACTGCCCCGCTCTCACACACTCCCCCAATTATTTCTCACGCTGCCAAAAAAAGACTGACCCAGAGTCCGCTGGTGCCAGAGGGAGATTTAACACCTGTCCAGAATCTCATGTTGTCATCATTTAGCAAAATAATCTCATACGGCTAGGAGCGGACTGTCAGTCATGAAGCTCGTGGGACGAATTAGAGCCGTGTTTATTAACAGGGAATTAGTTCAGTGTCGCATCTCCATGAGCATTAATGCTTCATTTCCTTTTGCATACTCGTTTTTAGTAAGTATTCAGGTTTGACTCACTGTGTTTAAAATTAATTCATGTTTATATTCTGGGATATAGACCCCACTATGTGTGGCGTTCAAGTGATTAAATTTTTGAAGGCATGAAAAAACTTACAGAAGACTTCAAGCACAGTACTGTATGTTGTTGTGGTCAAAAGTGTCTACAGGAGTGGATGGAATTGGTCGACTGTGACTATGGGATTAGGTGCAGGTCAGATTTTTCTATTGGAAGAAATGGAACGGTCAAGAGTGTCTGCGAGTGAGTAAGACTTGTCAAGTGTGTCCATGGTAGCAACTGGGATTGTTCAAGAATGTCTTCAGGAATGGGTAGGACATTTATGAATATATCAAAAACATTTAATTTATGGCCTGGAGATCATAAGTTTGGTGGGAGGTGTGGGACAGGACAGGACAGTTTGAGCCGATGGGATTGGTAAAGGGTCTCTGTGTGAGGTAGTGCGATCAGTGGGTGGTCTGTGGAAATGGGAGGAATTGCTGGGATCAGTTAAGATTGCCTGTGGAAGTAGTTGGGATTGGTCAAAAGGGTAAATGGTAGAAGGTGGGATCCCCCAAATCCATCTACTGTATGGAAGAGGGTGGGATTGGTCGAGTGATTCTATGAGAGTGGGTGGAAGAATGCATGTGATGTGCACTTAATGCATCAGCATACGAATGTAATATGTTCCAGAGGTGAGGTCTTAAGGCGAAATTACATAATGCAAAACGCATTTCCCATGGGAAATAATTTAAATGCAGATAATCCGTTCCAGCCACCCAAAAATATTACCAATATTTTATATTTGTACCAAAATATACACATTTCCTACACTATAGTCATACATTTACATATACAAACAATCAAAACATTTAGAAAAGACATGTGACTGAAGTAAAATATGAGTGAGATAGACGTTATATCTCACTTAACATAAATTTATAATTCCTCTTGGAAATGAAACTGAAAGTTGCTCCATTTTGATCTTGCTATCGTCCTTGCTAACATTCTTGGGACCCATGGTGCTATGTCCTCACTTAATCCTGCACAAAATGCAAAACAAGTAAACTCGCTTCGCCTGGCTTTCCTGAGGCGAATGCTCGTAGTCCAAAAATACTTAATAAGGAGGCAAATGTCTAGGATAATTTTAGTTCTTATGGCTAAAATTTGCAAGCCGTGGCGTTCGTAAGCCGAGATGTTCTTCATTAAATTAATCTTTGCGTCAGTAGTCTCACATCTTTTTGCATTGCTTAACAACAAGAGTGTCAAACATTTAAGTGATGGAGGCGTCATCCATGTGTTGTATTAATATTACTTGTTAAGCATTTCTCTCACATTACCACTGCATACATATTTTTAACAATATAAAAATTCCTTAATCCTTACAATAAAAAATAATAAAAGCTTAAATTCTAGTTTCTGTAGCCATGAATACAAAGTGGTGAGTGTTCCTATCATTATCTAATCATTAGGAGTGATGAACATCAGCATCCCAATGATAGATTCACCTTTTTTTTTTCTTTTTTTTTTAATGGGAATCTTTTATTACTTTGTCTAACTTTCTCTCTCCAGCAGTATTTGTTTTTTTTTTTTTCTACTCTGGATTGAGGGACTTAAAGCACCTCGTGAAAACAGCTCTGCTCCACGTTTTGTTCATGCTGCGTGGGAATAGCACTGCAGCACATTAATGTGCATGACAGGAAACTGATAGACAAACCCGCACTGACTAGGTCTACTGAGTGCAGTTCAATTACTGTTATAGTTCCTTGTTTCGTTTACATATTGATGAGTATGACTTTTAATAGATACTTTAATGAAAAGCAAATCTGTAGTCGCACGTGACGTGCCAGTTTGATGGTTTGATGTCAGGTACGAAGCTGGTACTTGTGCCAGTGATGTCTAAATCAGCTACATTATGCGTGATGAGTGGGAGAACAAAATGCTTGATTACAACCCCTGGTTGAAAAAAAAAAAAAAATGGAATCACTCAATTTTATGCAGCATTTTTTGGAGCAAATTAACAAAACACATATAAGAAGTAAACACTTTTTGTTGAACAGCAGAACAGGCTGTGTAAAAAATACCTAAAACATGTATTATTTAACTTAACGACATTTTTTAATATATATATATATATATATATATATATATATAGATCAAGTAGAGCCTAAAAAAGGAACATGGGATCACCTTGTAATTTGCATTTCTAAAACAAATATGTGGCACGAAGTCTAAAATGCAAATTAGTCTACAAGATAAAAGAGATTGCTTAAAGACCTTAATGAGCTGTTGGACTCGGCTAATTGAAAGGAAGAGGGAGAGTTGTTATTTGAAACAATGGAAAGGTTTATACGGTAAAACTCCTCCGAGAAGGAAGTCCAACAAACGGTGCTGGTCGTTCTCAGTCAGCTGCGAGTATCAACAAAACAGCACGGTTATACAGTACGAGGCCAAGGAAGGACAGAAAACTTGCCTTGAAAGTAAAATAAAAATAAATAAATAAATAAAATTAATGGTCGGAAATAAGAGTCAAGGGATGCGACTGAAATGGAGATACAGTATCGACTGAATGGAATTAGATTTACATAAAGAAAAGCCAAATGAAAACCATCACTAACACCTCAACTAAAGAAAACAAGGTTACAGTGAAGCAATCATGGAGTGTGAGAAGAGAAGAGAAGCAATCATGGAGTGTGTATGATTGAATGAAAGTGATATTCTCTAATGAATAAGGAATCTGCTTTGGCCCAGGAACGGTTGTCTGGTGCCATTCACATACAGTATAAAGACAACTGTCTGAAGGAACAAATCACATTTCCTCACCTACTTCTGGTATTGGCTTGCATGTCAGGTAAGGGACCCAGGGCCAGTGGTAATTATTACCTCAACACTTAACGCTAGGGTTGTAATCATGATGGGAAGTTTCAAAGAGTTTTAAGATATACAATAAAAACAGCCTGACTGAAATGATATCCACGGAAAAGATGAAGTACGTGCGCAGCTGAAAGATTATCTGTACTCTGGCTGTAGAATTTATTTTAATTAACTTTTAGAAAAGACAAATACTGTATATCATTTGTCTCCTTGCTGTTCAATACATTTTGTCCATCTGTCAACAAGCTTTCGTATTCCCTCATTAAAAAATGTTTTTAGGCTGTGCCACGAATGCAATCATCATCAGAAGTTTCTGCAGTGTCGACAGGGTGGGCAGACGTGCATCGTCAAGCAAGATCACAACGCCCTTGAACCCAAGTTTAGGCTTCAGCTATTCAATAAGCGTCTCACTGTAACGAGCACTGCTGGTTGTTGAACCTTTTTCCTGATAAAGTTCCAATACTGGCCCTTAAGACTCCCAGAAAACTGTAAGCATCAATTTTTCAACTTTTTTCTTGATTTCCTCTCAGGCTTGTAGTGATGAATCTTGGTCTCGTCAACAGTAATTTCATTATGTTGGGGTATTTTTAATCTTATCCAGTTCCCACCTGTTATATTTTCCTGCATATTTTTGAACTGCTCACTCATGCACTTTTGGGAATGGTGTAACACATTCAGAGGACAGCGCTATCCATTCCTACCTACAGCTTGCGTGAGTGCCTCTCGTTCCATCCCTCTGAGAGAGCTCGGCCAATCAGCTCTCTTCAGGCCCCCGGCTGCGGGAGGCTACATCATCACCCAGGAATCGAACAAACAATCTCCAGTTAATGGGGTGGGCTCTTTACCGCTTTGCCACTACTGCAAACAAAGTCTTGATTAATACGGCACTGGGTGCACCCTCAGATCAGAAAAAAACGAATCACTGCACGCCGCTCTTCTTTTCTGCAAATGAAAAAAGTGGCCCATCTATTTTTTCCTCGCACCACAGTTACAAATGAAGTGTTGTAACACGTTCACACCTGCACAGCAGTGACTGGGGAGACTGGAGCCTTGAACAGAAAGCGTTGATCAGTGCGGCTAACAGAAGTTTTAACATGACCGGAGTACGGATCATTCTAATATAATGCTGCATCAGCTTTTCACGGTTTAAATTCCACTGTAGCAACAATGCAGTGAAAATCACAATGACAACTTAGTCAGAAAGCCATCCCGTCCTTCCCATTTGTGCCATGCTTGTAGAATATGCAATAAGTCCTTAAGGGGTGTCATTTACGTTGTAACTGGTCGATGCAGTTTTTACTACATCCTTATTCGATTATGTCCTGGAACATGTCTAAAAAAAAAATATTTCTATTGTTTAAATAATGTTTTAAAATATCCTTTAAATATACCTTCTTTAAAAAAAAAAGCACTGTTATAATAATAAATGAAATTTCATGTATTTTATTTTTCATGTCTCCAATGTACCTAAAACGTACCAAACCCTGATCCCCAAACCAATATACAACACAGTATGTATCAAGCATGACGTTTGCACACGCCCCTAGTCAATGTGAAGGAGCACATCATTAAAATTTTTGGAAAGTTCTCTCATGCCACTGACAACAAACACGTTCTATAATGATGACGTCATTGTTCAGAATTTCTTTATGAACTCATTCTTTAACAAACTGTCCAGATTTTAATCTGAGATCAGAAAATTGGGAAGAACATTTTAATGGATGGAAACTTTCAAAAATGGTCCATCTTGGTTTTTTGTTGTTGTTGTTGTTGTTGTTGTTGTTTTTTAATATTAGGGAAGTCAATGCCACTAAGAATTCAGGTCATCATAAAAGCCAAAGAAGGAGCCACAAAGTACTAATTGTTGTTGTTGTTGTTGTTGTTGTTGTTGATAATTCCTTAATTTTTCCTGAACTTAAAATAAACATGTCAGAATGATCATCTGTTAAACAATTTATTTTTTCTGATTTGCTTGAGGTGGTAATACAGCACTAATGCTGTGTGTAGAAAGAAAGAAAAAAAAAAGAGCAGAATTTCCAGGATGTCAGAACGTAGATTAATTCTATCCTTTGCCAGTTAATAAGCTGTAAAACACTGTCACAGTACCTTGTTTGCCTCTTTGGATAAATATAAAATTATCACTACAGTTGAATTACTCTCCAGCTGGCACATCCAGACACTTACCTGACACCAACACACAAATATAATCATTGTTTTTCTTATTTATTTAATTCTTTCTTTTTTTTTTTTTCCTTTCACAAGACTTCCAGCTGATCCCCGCTTACACTTGTCTGAATTGAATAACCAGATTGATTATAACCTGGGCTATTTCTTTTTTTTCTTATTTATCTTTCTACCATTTCTAAGGTCAGGAGGAATATAAATACGGATCACTGGTGTAACCAGGATGTCAGGAAGAAAGATTACTGAGAGGCCAGAGTATCAGTCGGAAAATGTCTCAGAAAAGGTCCGTTTAATCCCTACAATCTGAGAACAATGCTTTATAACGACGCATGGCCAAGATGACCGAGCGCGAAGATATTTCTTTGAAAGCGTCTTGGTGCAGTCAGCGAGACTGGGCGCGTACCTGCATAGGGGATGGGAGCATCTTTGTCCAAAGCTACTAGTGGAGGGTCAAGCAGGACAGTGTCCATGTTCTCAGTGATTACTCCATGGTAGGACGTCTCAATCCATGGTTTGTGTTTGTTCACTGGAAAAGAAAGACATAAGATACGACAAAAGTAAGTTAGCAGATTAACATACGTCATCACATACGCTGTGTCTCAATAACCCAAAATAATTCTGGTTCCAGATGCTTTCCCGGTTGAAGAACTGGTTTTCCTGGATCAAGTGGTATTTCATAAGCCACTCAACAATTCACCATAAGTCATACAGTATTTATCACCCCTGCAACTAATCATGCACAATCTTCTTGGAATATTTTTTTTACAGTGCGTTACAGAAGTTCTGTGTAGTGCATCTCTGTAAGAACAAGAGAAAGTGAATGAGACCCCAAAAAGATTGCTAGTATAAAAAAAAGACAACCATTCATTCTACGAAGTTCAAGTACATGTTAGGGTAAAAATATTCTGCAAAACTCCAGTTATATATTTATATATTCATGTTGTTGTTTTATTTTGTGTGCTTCAACTATGGGTCGCCACAACAGATCACAGAGTATGTATATTTGGTTTGGCACTTTTTCTTTCTTTTTTTTTTTTTACTAGATGCCTTTTCCAAAACAACCCACTCCAACTTCGAATCAGCATCGATGTTGGACTTATTCCACCTCTGGGCCCATATTCACAAAGCTTCTTAAGCCTAAAAGTTGCTCCTAGTGATGAAATTCTAAGAAAATTCTTAGAATTATGAAATTTTCTTAAAATTTACTCTTAAATTTAGGACTAAATCTTAGTAAAGCGAAAAATGAGTCACAAAACATCTAAGCCCTAAAAAATTGTTAAATTGTTAAGAGTAGAGAGGAGGACTTTTAAGAGGCTTAAGAGTTTCTATAGCAGAAGACAAAATGGCGGAAAGAAGATGTATTCTCCAAACACTAAACGTAAAACTAAAAGTAAACATTGCTCTTCTGTCCAATTTGGTTTTCTTGGTCTTTAATTCCCTCCGTCTCGTTTGGATTGTTGGCTACATACATGTACCACCCAAAAGTAATTAAACTTAAACAGACTGTCCAGCATTCATGTGAAGTGTGAAGTGAAAGGCTGAGCCATTTTGCTCAGGTAATAAAATCAGTATAAATGTAAAGACTTTTATAAATATAGTAACAACTTTGTGGAAATTGATTGCTTCAAAAGTTATATTTACTGTAGACTATAACAGAAACTTTGCATAAAGTAGCCTGCATTCATGATTACAAACAATATACAAACATCATGAGTTCACTGTCTGTTCTATTATCATATATTCTGTTTTCACAAAGAGCATATTTCAAGAGCTTTGCAGAGGTCAGAGGTTATTTTTTTATTAACCAATCACAGTCCTTGAATTGCTGCATCATCCCTAGCAACAGGGTCGACCACGCCTCCTCACTAAGATAAAGGTTTTTGTACTTTCCTTACTCAGAGTTGCTCTGAGACGTTTCCTAAATCACTTTTAGTCTAGGACTCCTAGCTAGGATTTTTTAAGCTAAGATAGCAGCTCTCTGCGAGACTTCTAAGATGTTTTGTGAATACGGGCCCTGATGGCTACGGTGATATGCTAGGCGCTAGTCGAACTGGGACGCGTTTGCTAATGTAAGTTGGAATGTACAAAACAAAACACATACCTCCTGAACCTTTAAAACCAAATTAACAGCTGGTTTTAATGGGTTAACACAGAACAGGTGCAAACATTCATTCATTCATTTATTTATCTTGAAATACCGCTTTATTCTGTGGACAGGGTCATGGGGTCCTGGAGCCTATCCCAATGTGCAATTTGGGAATGGAAATTAACCTAATCTGCACTGTGGGAGGAAACCGGACTACTCAAGCGAAACCCACCAAGCATTGGGAGAACATGCACACCGACCCGAGGCGGGAATCGAACCATCAGCCCAGGAGGTGCAAAGCGACAGTGCTAACCACTACGCCACCAAAAACACAGGCATTTTCCTATTGTTGTAATATGTGACAAAAGGTCAGTAAAGTTCTCAATTTGAATCTAGTGTGCTTGAATACCATCAGTCATTCAGGTACGTATGATTTGCCTGTACTTTGAAGAGTCTGTATTCCATTATACACTCTCGTCCACTTCATTTCTCTCTTCCTCCTTTCTTCCTGTCTCATTTTCTCCCCCTTTCTCTATAATGTCTCAGTTATTACCTGGAAAATAATTATATTATACATTATGCAGCGTTAATGCACTGTAATGGAGGCTAATGCAACAGAACGATAATGCTTTTATCCACTCCAGAGTCATATACTCTGCTATGAGACAACCAAACACCAGAATAATGGACAGCAGGCTTTTAACATGACTTTATCATTAGCAGTTGATTGCTTTGCTCATTTATTTATAAACTGTTGAATGTGAGAGTTTTTTTTTTTCTTCTTTTCTTTTCGTCTCATGATGATTGACATGCCCGCGTAATTATATCTTAATGAATATGACGGGAATGATTGAACATTAAATGCATACTCGGGTTTTGGGTGTTTTTTGTTGTGTTTTTTGTTTTGGCTAAAACACTACAAAACTGCCTTTAAACACAAGAGTTTTGCTTGAATTCTTAAAAAAAAAACAAAAAAACATTAAGGATATGATGATGTATGATTGAGAACATTACAAGCATTGAAATAAAAGGATAATTAGCTATTACTTTTTAATCTCACTCTGATGTTGACGTTGATGTTTAATGAATAAATAGTGTAATATTCATGTGTTTAATCTTTGCTTTAAACTTACATTTTTTGTAGTTGTTTTACCATATTTTTGTCCAAACATAAAATTCAGTACCACATATTATCAGGCAGGCAGAGATCTGAATAATAATGTGCACATTTTTTGCTATTAAAGCATCGCTGCGCATGCGTCCCTCCTGGTGAAGAGGTGTTTCGTGGGGAAGAGGTGTTTCGCTGGTTAATGGCTCGTGAAAAACTGCCTTCCAGAGGAACACCTGGCTCAACTATCTCCCCATGGATTACTCTTACGTGTGCATACTAGTATACAATGCCTTTTTTTTTTTTTTTTTTTTTGCAGGACAGAGAAAGACTGCCAATTTAGACATTTTTTCAAGGCATTAACTTCTTTCAGTTTCCTGCCAATCTGTTGCCGCAGCACATCGTATCTGCGCACAGACTAGAATTTGGTATTAAAATATATTACGTTTGACTTGGAGTCGAGTGTGGCATGAGGGGATTCTCCACACTTGAAGAGCTTAAAAATGAATAAAACGTGTTTAAACTCTATTAATGAGCAAGTCTTTTATTCTCATTAAGCTCAGGATTTGTAAAGATTTCAATGAGGCACCTGCACTCGTGCTGAGCCTGGTGTCGGTGGGAGACGAGTCTCCTAGTTGGAATGCAGAACGCAATATTTGAAGAAATTGTTCGCATGCTTTTAAAACGGCGCATCTTTAGGCCTGAAAAAACAAATACTTAACAGTACAGGCGTCTCCTATAAAGAATAGCTGGAATGACAGGCATTCCCTTTAAAGGAATTGACGGCACATGATTTCACCTTTTGAGTGCAAGTTTTTCAAATATTCCAGAAAATAACTGACGGTGGCTTAGTGGTCATCGCTGCCGCCTTGCACGTCCAGGGTTCGCTTCAGGTCTGTGTGCATGGAGATGGCATGTTCTCCTCGTGTTTGGTGGGTTTCCTCCAGGTACTCCGGTTTCCTCCCACCATCCAAAGACAAAGCAGATTAGGCTAATTGGCGTTCCACACTAAAATTGCTTGTACTGTTGTGTGTGAATGAGTGTGTGTATGTGAGTGTGCCCTGTGATGGATTGGCACCTCATCCAGGGTGTACCCCGTCCTGTGCCCTAAGTCTCCTGGGATAGGCTCCAGGCCACCCGCGACCCTGTATACCAGATAAAGTGGTATAGATGGTGAGTGAGTGAGTAACTGATCTGCCCCGACACCAAATTTCCTCCATTCTGCTTTGTAAGCCTTTCTTATTTTAGTATCTATTTGGGTGTTTGGATCTATTGCCATGTGCTGTCTCCACACGCCTAGCAGTACATGACAGATGACGAAGGCTGATTTCCAACAAAACTGAGGCCGGGGTTAAACATTGTGAAAAAAAAACAAAAACATCTTAGACATCCATTTATCCCAACAAGGCTGATATTTAAGTTATAGGAAGTTGATGGAGATGTACTGTATGTACTGTAAGTTTCTCTGCAGCACTCTCTCAATTTTTTTAAAACATGGTTTGAAGAAATAGAGGCCTGTTTTTTTGAAATGACAAACTCTTGTATTGTCATATAAGTCTTTGCATTGTCATTGACTTATTTCGCAATTGTGGATTCCAATTTCCGCCACTGCAACCAACTTGGTGAAGAATAATCACAGACCCCATGCTTTATGGGTGCCACTTAGGAGTACCATTGAATAAAATAATTACATCTATTTATATGGAAACATTACAGTGGAGTCTAATAGCCAATCAGGATCCACTCAAATCATTAGAATTATGAGATCATATAATAATTGTGTTGCAACACAAACGTCCTAGATGATCTCTTTGCTATCTATGTCACACATACCACGTTCTGAAACTCTAAAATTTTAAATGTATGCATTATTATCCTTTACATGATACGTTTACCACTAAACTGATTTGACAGCTCGGTCACTTGCCTCATACACGTCATCATACTTGTCAAACTCCCCACTGTTTCAGTGATGGCGAGACTCCAATGTTAGTACTATTTTCTTTTCTTTCTTATCTTTCTTTTCTGCAGGCTTTCAGATTGATTGACAATGCACGAATTAAAAAAAAAAAAGTCTTTATTTTATAAACTAACCATGATAAAGGCAATTATGAATTTAGCAATTTGGAATTTCCATTTTGAGTATTTAAAATCATGCTGCTTAGAACATGTTCAATATTGCAACATGGTTAACAATTAAATACATTATTTTAAAAAAATCAACAAATGATGGTTTCGTTATTTCTGTTTGCTCATATTTTGAACTTACTGTAGCAACCTTGAAAAAACTTTAGCTCCGCCCACACAGCAAAATAGAGTATATCCATTAAAACACTATTGCCTGATTCCCTTCAATTCATTTTCCTTTATGATATACAGCACATGCCATGGTATACATAACACTTACCTACTGTACCACATGTACTCGTAATGAGCAAAACCTCATTAAACCAGTGGCATTCTCAATTAGCATCTCCCTGACAGAGCCAACAAAATTATACCTGTAATTGGATGTAAGAATTTGATGATTTTCTTTGTCCGGAAGGCTACCAGTAAAACTGCTCTACAGATTGTATAATAGAAATAGAGGCTAAAATGTTATGATTTGGTTACATATCATGATTATTTTGTGCAGCAATTCATGCAGACCCTAAAATTGCTATTTAAAAAAAAGTAATAAAAAAAAAACTTTAGTTTAAGGTGTTAAAATGTTGCAGTTCCTCTATAATCCTGCATGTGGTGCACTCGAAACTATTAGGCGTAGGAGCAAATCATTTGCCAAGTTTGTTTAGGATTGTAACAAAATATGAAAAAAAAAAATCATATTGAATTGGGATATGTATAAAATCATAAGTCATAAGAATGTAATCCGTTCTGGAGGTCTTAAGGCAAAATTGAGTATTTTCCCATAAGGTTTTCAATTTCCAACACTATAATTATATTTTAGCAGATAAAAACAATCAAAAGATTTAGAAAAGACATGGAAATGTAAAATAAAATAAATAGATATTAAACCTCCCTTAACATTAATTAATGATTCCTTTTGGAACCGGCTGCTTTAAAAACAAAACTGAAAGTGGCTCCGTTTTCTTCTTGCTACCGTCCTTGCTAACATTCTTGGACACATGGTGTTATGTCTTCACTACATCTTGCAAAAAATGCAAAAAAAAACAAAAAACATTTAAACTCGCTTCACTTGGCGCTCAGCCATGACACTTTTCAGTCACTGAAAGGTGTGATGGTATGCAGAAAATGCCAAGGCAAAATTCCTTAAAGGCAAAGCATTTCTGTGCTGAGGTACCACTCTGCTTACAAAATCACAATACGAATCAAATCGCCACCTAGCTATCACGATAATATTGTATCGAGTTCATATTGTTTTAAGTATCATTTTCCCCTAAATACTCAGTCAGCTATATTGAAAGATGTGTTAGCGCTAGTCAAAGCAATATACAGTGTGTGTTTATGGTACTTCTCTGCCTTTCCCTCTGTCCAGGTACAGGTAGAATGTATTCGTATGAACTGTATTAGTGAAAGAAAGATGGAATGAAAATGCGCGTTTGAACATTAGCAAATAAAAAAGGATAGATAGAGTTGAAGTATTTCTCTGCATAGTTCGTGCTGCAACATTATTGTCTAAGTGTCCAATCCTTCATCAACAGCACTGAGGGCAATTTTCTATAGGACCTCAGCTAAGCCTTCGTTAGTCAGAGTAGCCCGTCCATTACCGGGAAAAAAGCATTATATGCACGGCAGACTCTAGACTGTAGACTTCCTGACTCTGAAAGAAAAAAATAATAAAAAGCTGTCGAGCTGAATCTGACTACCATTCAGATTCACAAATGGAATTACAGAAAAACTAGTGGTTAGATTAGTCTTTGTAATAGACCCTACAAGCTATAATAAAAGGTCCAGAAATGACAAACAGGAAGAGACTAATTGGGCGTATCGATTTAAGATAAGCCAATACTTGCACATTAAGCCCGAACTGAATTCACTGTAAGGGACAGGAGAGTAATTTTCACATGCATTAACCTCAATTCAAAGCCATTTCTAACTGACCACATTAAGGTTTTTTTTTTGCTTTGTTTTGTTTTTTGTCGTCATCCATTTTTAGAGCACCTTTCTGAGCTTGGGCAACACTCCGTCAATGGTTAGAAACCAGCGCTCTTTAATAGTATAACTGCAATGTGTGTGTGCCCTGTGATGGATTGGCACCCTGTTTAGGCTGTACCCCTTCCGGGATAGGCTCCAGGCCCCCGCGACCCTGAACACAGGATAAAGCGGTATAAACCGTGAGTATATATAAATTAACTTGAACTCAGCTGAAAACATACACTAATTGCTTGAATAATTGCTTCTCTTATTCCAGTTTCAGTTGTGTGAGCCAATGCTAATGTTCTGGGAAGTCTGCCAGTGCTATACTCCAGCCATATTATTCCTTCTATGACTGTTATAACTGTTATTAATCCAGAACACATTTAATGCTTTTATTCAAAGTGACTTACAATTGAGCGTTAAGGGCCTTGCTCAAGGCCAGCCTGGTGGTTCTGGGATCAGAACCTGTTACATTCCGATCAGTGTCTTAACAACAGAACAAATGGCTAAAAAAGCATGAAGACTTGTTAGTAATAATAATAACTATGATTATCAGGATGAAGGAATATAAATCGCACTGTTTCCATTAAGCAATTCCTGAACTGAATCTTTTCTGTAATAAGTATTTCTAAGCACCGACATTTGACATTCTCATCTCGTTGTCGACGCCCTTGAGGACTCAGAAATGTCAATTGCCCATAATTAGAAAGCTGCCAAATTTAGTCGACAGGCGTGCTGGTACAGAATGTGACTCTTTGCTGTTTTTCATATCGTTTATCCATAGCGTCGATCCTTTCATTCGTGTCACTCGGTGTCTCCGTGTTGTTGAGACTGTAATAAAACCTTAAAGAGGCAATTTATTTGATTGCAAACAAGAGTGTTGCTTTGAAGGAAAATTAAATGATGAAATATTTTTATGGAGCTAAATGAAACTCGTTCATGTCAAGAGGGTTAAAAAACAAAACAAAAGAGTTTTGCCAGTGGACTGCTAATCCATTTCATGTGAGGGGTGTGTGTTGCGGGGACTTCAGTACAAAGTACAAGCATATACTGTGAAATCCTTCTGATTTCAATATCACATATCAGGCAGTACAGGTCAAGGTATAGAATAATTTGAAAAAGTAACCACGAGGAGGGATTAAACATAGCATAAGTACTATGCAAAACATAGGTTAACACATCTTAGAAGTTAAACAAGCAATGAATGATTGACATTGGCAAAAGTGCCAACAAATAGGCCATGTTAAAACTCGAGGCAATGCAACCTCAGCTACCAGAGACAGCTCGAAGGTTAGTAATAACAATTTGTCAAGGTTCAATGTGTTACATTTTGAGATGCTTTTCTCCTCACCACTGTTGTAAAGAGGGGGTGTTTACTTACCATAGCTTTCAACTAACTTCCTATTCTTCTTTTGGCTGCTCCTGTTAAGGTCACCACAGCAGACCATTTGTCTCCATCTAACTCTGTCTACTTCTGCATGTCCTCCCTGACCACAGCCATAAACATCCTCTTGGTCCATCCTCTTCTCCTCCTGGCTGGCAGCTCCATCTCCGCCTGATATACCCCTCATCCCTTCTCTGCACCTTAACCTGGCCTCTCTAACTTTGTCTCCAAATCATCCTACCTGCACCGTCCCTCTTATATACTCATTCCTAATCCCATTCATTCTTATCACTCCCAAAGCAAACCGCAGCATCTTTAGCTCTACCATAGTCTTCAATTATGCCAATGTTGAAATCATGGATACTTGTGTTTTTCCTTGTCTTCTTATTAGCAGTAATAGTAAATTTTCACTTTGGGTCATTACTTTTTGGACTTTTATTATATTTGATACAATAAAACTTGTAAACTTGTCAGAGGTAAACAGATTGGGTGCTTGGTGGCAGAGTGTCAGAAAGAGGAGAGTCATTACCATCGCTTTGCCTTTTGGAAAGCATGATTGCTGCCAAAGAAGTGTCACATTACCATACAACATTCTACCATTATATCCATTATTTCCCCTCAAAGGTACTCAATTATTTTAATTTTTTTGCCAAGTACGTTTATTTATGACTCAACCACTGCCTCAACACAGTAATCTCAACTGATAACCTTTAGTTTGTTTCATTACTTTGTCTCAACTGGAAGGAATTTTACCCCATATCTCTATGTGCAATCTACAATATCTAAGCTTGTGGAAATGTAAGAAATGACAGGAACAACAGTACTGTTGTTATGGTAGCTGTGCGTGGGTCGAAGGAGAGGCATAATAGCAGAGGTGACGTGCTTGTAAGTCACTTGACTGAACAGCAAACAACATAGAACAGCAAACCAAAATGAACAGATGCAAGACAAGGATTAACCAAACTCAGGAACCTTTATAACAAAACTAATGAGCCACCTCGGTTCAGGTGAGCGCTCCATCACCTGACCGAGCTGCATTCTGGGACATGAAGTTCAAAATAACAGAGAATACAACAGAAAACAAAAGGAATCCAAAATGGAGTCTCCGGGCGCCCTCTAGGGGTATTCGCTGACATTACCCCCCTCCCCACGGCGTGACAACGTAGCGCCCAACGGAGGTCCAGGACCCCCCCTCCCCCCAAGGTCCTATGTTGGCCCTGCCGACCGCGAGGCTGCAACACCTATTCCTTGGGCAAGGTGGAAGGGTGAGTAAGGGTGGGTTGCAGGTCGGGCAGCAGAGGGAGCACGACGTCCATGAAGTCAGGCGGAGGCGGAGGATTGCTGCTGAGTTCGGGCGGCGGAGTGAGCACGGCGTCTACGAAGCCGGGCGCCGGAGGCAGGAGCACGGCGTCCTCAAACCCGTGCGAAGGCGGCAGGAGATCGGCGGCAGGAGATCGGCGGCAGGATCACGGCGTCCTCGAACTCGTGTGGAGGCGGCAGGATCACGACGTCGTTGAGGCCAGGCGGCGGAGGAGCTGGCTCATGCCTTTCGGAGCATTCTGGCAGGTCTGGGCCTCCACTGAGGCTGACTGGAGAATCTGGGCCTCCACTGAGGCTGACTGGAGCCTGGGTGCTGGCCTTGATGTCACCTGCCTCTCTGTTGAGTTTGGCCAGCTGTTCCTGCAGCAGTACACCCAGCTCCAGCAGGGTTTCAAAATAAAAAAATAAATAAAAATTTGTTTTTGCATTTGGCCCTGATCGTCCGTCAATCGGCACATGTTGATCTGCTGGATGAGCTCACCAGCTAGTTGTTGGAGCTCCAGCCTCCGCCGTTGAAGCTCCACGCCATCCACCCTTTGCTGACAGGCAGACACATGCTCACCCTCTCCAGTTTCCTTCCAAGGCGCTCCGCCGGCAGTCGCTCCACTCGCTCCGGTACGCCCCAAGTTGTTACGCCAAATGGCAAGCCGACTACACACAAAGGTCGCTTGCCCTGGCGTCACAGTCACAGCCCCCCCCCCCCAAAAAAAATTTCCAGGGGAGGGTCCTCTGCTATGCCATTGTTTGGGTCTTGCATTCTGTTACAGTAGCTGTGCATGGGTCGAAGGAGAGGCATAATAGCAGAGGTGACGTGCTTGTAAGTCACTTGACTGAACAGCAAACAACATAGAACAGCAAACCAAAATGAACAGATTTGCAATGAACAAGACAAGGATTAACCAAACTCAGGAACCTTTATAACAAAACTAATGAGCCACCTCGGTTCAGATGAGCGCTCCATCACCTGACCGAGGTGCATTCTGGGACATGAAGTTCAAAATAACAGAACACAAAAGGAAATCCAAAATGGAGTCTCCGGGCACTTTGGCGCCCTCTAGGGGTATTCCCTGACAACTGTAGGAGCCAGGAAAGATTATAAAAGCAAAAAAAAAAAGTATTTTGTTAGCACCTAATTGAAGTTAATAAGACAAACAATTATGCAATTTCCTATGTTAAATAACAGTGTTACAGTGAATTATTATTATTGGAGAATGTGTAGAGTCTTCTCATGAGAAATCCTACCATGGTACATAGTATTGTGGTATTTTTGACAGAACCGTGAAACCAATTCACAGTATTGTAGTACATACTTTACCATAGTTCTACCATGGTGTCCACTGAAGCGCTATAGTACCACCCTGGTGCTCCATTACGTCCCATGGTTACCACCATGGTAATGTGATAAGTACTGCAGAAAGCCTGTGGTATATTACGTAAACTATAGTACCATAGCAAAACATCTTATGGGTTTTTATCTATTTTCCAACATACTGTATAAAGGCATATTTCTTTCCTCTCAAAGGCCAATTTAATTATTTCTACAGTACAATTCTTTTATTATTTCTTTAATTCTACAGCTGAGCAAATGGTGCGTGTATCTCACAATATGAAATTAGCTGCTGTACAAATATTGGCTGCTCCCATCGAGGGATCACCACAGCAGACCATCCGATCCGCAAACAACTTGGCACAGGTTTTACACTGGATGCCCTTCCTGATGCAACATTCCCATTTTATCCAGGCTTGGGGTCGACAATGCATCCATGGGGTTTGGGCATTGGGTGGAAACCGAACCCGGGCCTTCTGCATGGCATATGAGAAATCTACCACTGAGCCATACACAAAAGTATACACTAATGCATCAAACAATACATGTGCTGCTGTATGTTCAGTAATCTTGTAATGAAAATCAATTAAATGCCAGAAGAATGCTTGGGATGGAATCTGGATCAAGGTTAGCCTTAAGTTAGAAAAAAATATATTGTTTGTAGTTTCACTTTTTAAATCAAGTCTGCTGTGGAATGTTAGATTTAAAAAAATATATTTATGTTGTTACCTTTTCCAATAAATAAAAAGAGAAAGAAAGTAAGTGAGTGGGAAAGCGAAAATATTCAGTTCAACAAATCAGACTTTAGCATGTGGAAGCACTAGGGCATCTCACATACCTGAAGTCCTATTAGGCAGTAGATGTGTCATGGGTAGATATGTCAAGGTGAGATATGATTAAGACTGAATTCTCAGCACCCCTTGATCTCTTGGACTGAATGGGATCTGGATTCTAGAAATATGTTTCTGGAGATGAACAGCTTATGACAGCTAGTGCTCCAGGCGTAGCTTGAGTTAGTGTATCTAATGCAATGCTGATATCTATATTTATATACTTGTTCTGCATCTGTTTAGAAATTTCTATGTCTTCTGCATATAGACCCCTTTAGAGCCTATGTTATGATTATACCATGATATTAGCTGGAGGCAAAACCATGAATAACCTCAGGCTACATCACTTACTCTTGCTGTGATCTTGGATGAAGGAATAATGGAAGAAAAAAAACTTAAAGAGGTTAAAACCAATAAGAGGAAAGGATATTATTGGTGTGATCATCAAAATGCTTGTGTTTGTAGTGGACACTTCATATCAGGTAAGTACGGTGGCCGTGAAGTGCAAAACAAATTAACAAAACCGAAAACAAAATAACATTCAAAGACAAAATAACAAAACCCAAAACAAAATAACAAATTCAAAACCAAATTAACAAATCCGAAAACAAAATAACAAAACCCGAAACTAATTTGTTATTTTGTTTTGGGCTTTGTTGTTTTGTTTTTGGTTTTGTTATTTTGTTTTCGGATTTGTTCATTTGGTTTTGAATTTGTTATTTTGTTTTGGGTTTTGTTAATTTGTTAATCAAATTAACAAAACCGAAAACAAAATAACAAAACCCGAAACTAATTTGTTATTTTGTTTTGGGCTTTGTTGTTTTGTTTTTGGTTTTGTTATTTTGTTTTCGGATTTGTTCATTTGGTTTTGAATTTGTTATTTTGTTTTGGGTTTTGTTAATTTGTTAATCAAATTAACAAAACCGAAAACTGGATAGCAAATTCAAAACCAAATTAACAAAACCGAAAAACAAAATAACAAATTCAAAATCAAAATATCAAATCCAAAAACAAAATAACAAACTAAAAATCAAAATAGCAAAACTGAAAACAAATTAATAAAACGCAAAACAAAATAACAAATTAGTTTTGGGTTTTGTTATTTTGATTTTGAATTTGTTATTTTGATTTGGGTTTTGTTATTTTGATTTGGGTTTTGTTATTTTGTTTTTGAATGTTTTATTTATTTTTGGGTTTTGTTATTTTGGTTTTGGTTTTATTATTGTGGTTTTTAATTTGTTATTTTGTTTTCGTTTTGTTAACTTGTTTTGCACTTCTCGGCCACCGTAGGTAAGGTTAAAGAAAGTATATGCGGATATGTAAGTGCATTTGTTTAAAGTCTTATTTTCTTCTTTTCAGTGTTAAACTACATGCCAGTAAAACTTGCTAGGTTTAGTTAATTTGTTCAATTAATTATTTTGCCTCCAGCTAGGCTTCACCCACCAAAATGACTGAAAGTGGTCTTCTGCAGTGCTGCAGTTTGTTTATGGTCTAATGTTCGCTTACGCATGAATACAGTCTCACAGCCCAATGGATCCCAGGCTAGCCTCATACGCTTATTTGTGTAAACACGTTATCTGTTTATTTCAATTAGCATATGCATATATATTTCATCATAATATTCTGCAATAGGATGATAACAAGCTAACGTTCCACAGAAAATATTGAAAACATGTTCATTAGCATGAAACCTAACAAAATTGATGTTGCTCATTAGAGGTCTTTCTTTCTTTCTTTCTTTCTTTCTTTCTTTCTTTCTTTCTTTCTTTCTTTTTGTCTGTCTGTCTGTCTTTCTTCCTCAAATTGGGTTGCTTAAACAAGCCAAATAGTTTTTTTTTTTTTTTCTGGAAGCCTCCCTGTGGGTGCCAGGCACCAAACCCAGCGCAGGTGCAGGTAGAACGCTTCATTTCAAAACTGGCAAACAAATGCAAAACGTAAGGCAAAGCCATGATCACAAAACAGGGGAAAAAAACGGCCGCATGATGAACAAACAGACAGACTGGAAAACTGGAAACCTGTTCAATAACCAGGCGAGTGAACATATTAGCAAGAGACAACATGACATCATTTCCCTTTCAATCAAAGGTGGCTCCATGGGTTTGCTTAAAACATCGCAATATACTGTAGCATTAAGCATTGTGTAGTGGAACCTGGTTGTTTCTGCAAAATTCAACAAACAGCACAGCGTCTATGTCACTAATAATCTGCTCATGAATCCAATTTTATTCAGATGTAAGGTTGTGGTTTATTATTTCTATGCTAATTGGTTGTTGTAGTCCAAGGTGGCCATTTCAGTCAGGAATTCTGATTTCAGTACAGGCAGTACCATATTTATTATTGCATTTTTTTTAAGGTCATGGGCAGTCGTTTAAGCATTTCACTGCATATCGTACTGTTTATGACTGTGTGTGTGACAAATGAAATTTGAATTTAAATTAGATAGACATGTATAAAAGATTCTTTTGACAGTGTTGGTACTGTCCATGGTACTGTCAAAAATACCATGGTATGGGCAGAATTGGACATTTAATATAATAATATATTCAAGGTAGTAATATTCAAGTAATGAAAAATAATGTACAATAATATATAATTTAATTTAAATATGTAATAATTTGTCAGGAATTGCACTTATCTGGTCTATTTGACTCTAGATCAAAGAAGAAGACAGTGACAAAAAGTCATGAAAGTACACAAAAGAGACAAAGAAAGCTAAGAGGGTTACGCAAGAAATGGGAACGAAAGAAAAGATAAAGCAGGAGGGGAAAAAAGATGCGACAAAAGCGAACGAGAGTGAAACATGACTTGAGCACAGGCTGTTCGAGCTGGAGTAAAAAAAATTGTGTGTGTGTGTATATATATATATATATATATATATATATATATATATATATATATATAACTTTTTAAAGCTTTAGTGCACCTGTCTGTCAATTTCAAAGCCTCGCTTTCTTCACGAAAGCTGTGATTAGTTCAAATGTCAGGACAAAATGGCCCTCAGTACATGTTAGTACACTCCTGTCAAGCCTGTCTTGATGGAAGAAAACAGGCTTAAAAAGGTTGAATTGTTAGTATCGACATCAGATTACTTGTTAATGTAAGCCAAACATCTTAAACCTTTCTATTTACCTTTATACTTGGTATTTGGAGCATGAACTCAGTAGGGCATTCGCAGCTAAAATTGAAATGATGAATATGTCTGCTTAAGTGTGTGTGTGTGTGTGTGAGTGTGTGTGTGTGTGTGTGTGTGTTAGTTTGTCCTGACATCATTTTCATTTTACCATCAATAACACCTCTTGATATAATCCCAGTTGAGCTATTGATGTAAAATCTTAGCCTCGCACCTGGGTACACTTCAACCTCTCCAACCGGGATGGAAAAGAAAGGGACAGAAAGGAATGAAACAACACGTTTCCCCCAAATCTATTGTAAACATGATGCAAATAGACTACGAACAAGTTTCTCGAATCGTGCTCGCATATCCACATGACCCTGTGGCTGCTCAGACGCATGGAGGGAGAAGGCATGACAAAAGACAAATTGCTGTTTATTTTGAAGCAACACTCGGGTGATGGTGCGCAGACAGATGGAGATTTAAGAAACAATCCCAGCAGTCTTACCAATCCTAAGCGCTGAGCAAGAGTGTGTGCGTGTGTGTGTGTAAGATTTTACATGTGATTGAAATTTCCAAGCATGCAACCAGAGATTAGTCATGATGAATCGCCCCCGCTATATCTAGGGGCGTTTTAAACAGAATACTGCAGTAAGCCCAAATTTTATCCTCCTTCCTCTTTTTCACTTCATGCTCATCTCTGTCTCTCTCCCTGCCTTCATCTTTCCTCCTTCTTCATCACCATCTACAATCTCTCTCTCCTTCTCTGTGATAAAAGCATGGCTCCATTAGTGCCTCTCTTCCACTCTCTCTCTTTTACACACACACACACGCACACACACGCACACACACACTCCCCCTCTCCGATAAGAGCATGGCCCCATTAGTGCCTCTCTCTCTCTCCCTCTATCTTCCTCTATAGGAATTATAGACACACACAAAGAGAAGAAAAAGAGGGTCACCATGTACTTAAATTGAAAGCAGGGTGAAGGAAGGAGATTTAAGTGTGTGACATTGTGTTACGTGTTATGCGTTAGCTGTATTTGTTCAATACTGCATGTAATGATTGGGTGAAGTATGTCGAGCTCTCAGAATCACGTCAAAGTCGATTCCATCAGCCGTATCTCTCCGGGAACACGGGTACCATAAACAGCTACGTTAATGGACGTGTGTATCGATCAGAACATCTTGCAGTGCTTTAAAAATACCTCTGAAAGTGCCAGATCTGAGGAATAGTTCTGCTTTAGTCGCGTTCGGAGTGCTTATAAATTCAAGAAATGAAAGTCGAACAATGTGAACAAAATCTATTGTCTTTGACATTTCTATTTTTTCTGCATTAATGGGCTCTAGCAGGACCGTGGACTCTGGATGCCCCGCTAAATTTGATTATCTGTGAAAGCATGACAATATCATTACTTATGATGATATTAGCATGGTCAGAATGTTGATGTGTTGAATCACCGGGATGCGTGGAGAACCTGACAGACATTAGCACACTTCGAGCACCCAAAATCTCACCCAAAGCCTTACAAATCCCCATTTACCTGATTACTCAGTCCATTTAACCTGTGCTTTTTCCATTTCCCCTTTTCTTCTTTCTTCTCCGTCTTATTAATGGGGCATTTGTACAGCTCTCTCAGCACAGGAGCACACAAATAAACAAACTGTGCAAACAGCAAATACATAGTCAGTAAGTCAAAGAAATCAGCCCCTAATGACCTTTAAAATCTAACAGCAGATGCTGCTCCCAAGCAGATAGCCGTGCTTTTAGCTGGTATTTGTATGCAGATAAACTGAGCGACTTTTTTTTTTATTAGGTTGATTACATGTGAACAGTTTGACAGCAAAACGAGATAGACACCATTTTCTGCAAATTGTTGTCTTGCAGGAACACATAGTTGTCTGTACCAAAGCATTTTCTTCTTTAAATTAGAAGCTCTGAACTGGCACTTGCAATTTTTGGTTTTGGGCAGCCATAGTGTCTGGTTATGTCCGATATGCTTTGTTCTCTATTCCTGATTTCTGAGCTACTGTAAACTATGAACTTGCCTGATCAGTCTATGCATCGCTGCATAATACCATGATAAAAAAATTAAGTGATACTGAAACTGGTGGAGGAGGAAGCTGATGGTGCTGTGAATTAAGCATGCACACTATGACATGCAGTGGAATGCTTATATGGCTTAAAATACATACAGTTGAACCTTGGATTACGAGCATAATTCGTTCCGGAAGCGGGCTCGTATTCCAAAACACTCAAACCAAATCAAACCTTCCCATAAGAAATAATGAAAACTCAAATAATTAGTTCCACAGCCCAAAAAAATAAATGCAGAAAAATAATTAATACAATATATAAAGTAGAAATAAAACAAATTAACCTGCACTTTACCTTTAAAAAAAATTTAAATAAATCCTAACAGATAAGTGTTTCCGATACAGGTCCCGTGTATTTGTGTGTGTGTGTGTGTGTGTGTGTGTGTGTGTGTGTGTGTGTGTGTGTGTGTGTGTGTGTGTGTGTGTGTGTGTGGAATTAGCCCCTTCCCTTACCTCGGCTTATACAGTAAAACTCCTCCTCCCTACCCCCACCTCGCTTTTTAAGTTTCACAACAAACATACACACAACGGAAACACTGTTTTAACGGGAAAAAAAGAAATCTTTCTAATGACACTTGCGTGAGCGTAGACTAACAGAATCACTGCTGTAAAGTAAAACAAAACAAAACAAATGAACCAGCACCTTACCTTTGAAAATAATCTCAACAGAGCAGAGTTTCTGTGTAGAGCAGAGTGTGTGTGTCTGTGTGAAGCCGGGGAGGGGAGTGTAAAGGCGAGAGTGTGTGTGTGTGTGTGTGTGTGTGTGTGTGTGTGTGTGTGTGTCGGTGTCAAAGGACTCGGCACTCGTAAACCAAGACATGCTCGTTTTTCAAGTCAAAATTTATTAAAAATCTTTGCTCGTCTTGCGGAACACTCACAAACCAAGTAACTCGCAATCCGAGGTTCCACTGTACCTTAAATAGAAACATTAATCAGAAAAATAGAATTACACTACAAATGAGAAATTGTTACTAAACAAATACAATTAAACTAATGCAAAAATTTGCAATAAGCAAATTTAAACTTTAAATTAAGTTTTGAAATACAATAAAACTAAAGAATCATTGTAATTGTTTTGTATTGTTTTAATGTTTCTTATGACCTTCAACAAACTGGTTCCAATTAGCCCTGACACAATCAGAGCATGAGTTTTTATTTATTTATTTTTTTAAACCAACAGATTATTGATACTTAATGACATAGTTACATCGCCACAAACATGATATCAGGCTGACTTTTCAATTGCGACAAAACTGTGAAATTGTGGCGTTACAGTATTTTGCAAAAAATCATCCAAAAATCGCACTGCTATAGCCAAAACAACTGTGATGTAAAGTTTGATCATTTGTGGTACATTTCATGTGCAATACTTGGCAAATGTTTCTCAAATTTGCCAAAATCTCATTTTGGTGTTAAACCGTTCACAAAAGCTATATATGTATAAAACTATACATCTAGCATTGGGTACCTAATAATACAGCTACAAATAAACAAGGTATACTTATGAAAGAATACAAAGCCACCCACTCTAATATAAGTAGTAGTGTTCAGCACTGTGGGTCTGAGTTCCACATTCTATGTTCGTTTATTTTTTTGTTTATTAAGGCATTTTGTACGCTGATTCTGATGTTCCATTTAACTTTAGAATTATGAAGGTAAGAATCACTGGAGTACCCTGAACAGCTGTTCCATAGTCGGGGCTCTGTTTTTATAGCCTTTATTATTATTATAGGTACTAATAAAGACCATGCACCTTTGTTTGAAGCAGGCAAGTATGTTTATTGAGGAGAGGATTCGGCTCTTTAAAGCTAATTGATGTGAAAATGAACAGGATACAGGGCAAATGGATTCACAAAATTCTTGGCAAATAAAGTAGCATTTTATAATTAGTATTCATTTGTACTTGGAGTATGATTAAATAGTTGGTTCTAACAACGACTCTGCTGCAATCTGGAGTTGTTTTATGCACTGGCATATCAAGACAGCAAGGTATTACAGGAATCCAATCTAAAGGTAACAATAGGTTTGAATGAAACTCATTGGAGAAATCCAGATATACAGTATGTCAAGTTTTGAATTTAGCTGAATTGAAGTAAAAATGACAGGAATTTCGCATTTCTATTAGTCCTAGACCAAATAAAAATGAGGCACTTCTGACATAAAAATGTAATGAAATATTAAAATGTCAGAGAGAAAAGGAAGTAAACAATGGCGATGGTTATATTTTGCAGCAATACAACATACCAGTACCAATTTTCATCATTTAGAGCAAACCTGGTTCTCAAAGAGACAGCTACATTGAAATATTTACCCTTCATGTTCATACTGTAGCATTTAAAGTCAAGAAATCAATCAGAATTCAGGAATGCTCAATATTTTAATGACCATTGTTTAAATTTATGTACGTTTTCTTCCATCCATCTTCAATCCAAAGAGATTTGCAAATGTAGTGTGAATCTCCTTTTTTTTTGTTGCACAACCATTTAAAAAAAAATACTTTTTTTTTGTGGTCAATGAGGCACTTTCTCACTTCCCATATTTTTGTCATGTGTGTACACACACTCACATCAAACATTTGCTAATCCGTTTCGGGCTCAAAGGAAAGCTGCACCTCGGGCATGTATGCTTGAACTAAAGCTTGTATTACAATAGACCTCGAGTCTTAAACTGGATCAGAGATTGAAGAGAATGAATAAATCAGACCTGGGTGCTGCCAGTAATACGAGTTTTACCATCTCCCCCTGTTCCTTTTCTCCACCTCATTCTCTCCATCTGCTTCTTTCCGTCTTTTCCCCTAGCTCAGCATTTTAGTACGCTCCTCCACCCCTCCTCTTTCCTGCTCTTTAGTATAAGACAGTACCAGATAGAATGAATGGTCAACAGCTTGTGTAGAGCTGGTGTTGATGTAATGAAGGGGGGGGGGGGGGGGGGGGGGGGGGGCGGGTGGTGTATGTGGAGAAAGAGAAAACTTGTCCTTGAGTTATTGTTGCTGGGCAAATGAATACAAAGTTGCTACAGAGGAGCAGCTGTGACTCTTTTTTCCTTTTTGTTAAGGTGCAGCATACTGTAGCGATTAGGGGATGTAGTGTTGAGGAGCTAAAGAAATTACAGTAAGGGAGACTGAATGAGATTAAGGTATGAATTTTTGCACGAACACACAACCGTTTCCCGTATAAGCTGTAAGAAATGACAGAATTACAGAGAGCAAGTGTTGCTGTTCATTTAGCACAAAGCTCTAGACTTTTGCCTTGACCATGAATAATAGCTCTTGCTTACTGATACACAATCCAAACAAAGTCAGAATTACCTTCCCCACGGCACTAATGCGCATCTGTTTGTCCTTTTAAGGGGACCTATTATGCAAGATTGACTTTTTAGTCACTTTTTAAAAAAATTCAGATTAGTCTCCAGTGTGCGTAAACAAACAAAAAACGAGAGAGAGAGAGAGAGAGAGAGAGAGAATCTCTGATTGTTGTCCTTTTTTTTCTGAACCAGGCCACCCCCTAATATGACCTGATATAAGAAAACCCCCTCCCGCAGCTTGTTTCCCAGCTCTGCTGCTGGGATGTGACTCAACGGTAATTCATTAACATAGACATTGAAACAGCCTGTTTGAAAGAACCCTGAAACGACAGGAGTTTGTCATATTAAAAAAAAAAGAAATATTATTTAAGGGCCATTTCAGCTGGAATATTAAAAGACACCGTATGTGGGAGCTCTGAGACCTGTGTTACCTTAGTGTGAATTAAAAGCGTGATACAATAGCCTGCCTTTGGTACACACAGTCGGATTTTGTGACCTGGATTTGGTATCTCATGGCTTCGTTAATTTGTACGCTCAATTAATTGTTGGCACCCCCCCCCCCCCAAAAAAAAAGAATTAACATAAAGTAGGATCATGTGATATTAGCCGTGATTAATGCGATAGTTTAGGATAGTAGGATGATTCACAAGCAACATATTGCCAATATACTCCTACGGTAGATGTTTACCGCAACGCTTGATATCTCATCCATATATCATCATCATCATCATGTTAGTCATATTCCAGTCTTTCATTTTTTCCTGTTAAATTGAGTCTTTTGTTTTATGTTTTAATGATGTTACACTTGACAGTAAAGCCACGACAAGAAGACAAACAAACACGTGCGTTTTCTTTCTTTCTTTCTTTCTTTCTTTCTTTCTTTCTTTATTCAGGCTTAAATGCAAGCTCTGTTTCGAAAGCAGTGGCATAAACCCTACGGAAAAATCTCATCTCTTATCCGGCATATCAAGTAAAATCTGGCAACCCCATCTCTGAGAACAGCATGCACGTAGTCTTTAGTCTTTTTTAGATCCTGAATAAGGCATTCAGACAACTTAAGTACCACTTTGACCTGTCTCTGAGCGGGTTTTTTTTTTTTTTTTTTTTTTTTTTTTGCAGTAACACAGGAGTGGCAACCTTGTTAAAAAATAAAAGGCGGTTGCAAAGAAAGTGTAAGAACTCTTGAGGCTGCTGTAGTGTTGAGCTAACAAATGGAGCAGGAGGTAAAGGATGTCTTCCACTTGCTTTCAGAAATCAAGTTCCTGCAAACAGTTATGCGAGAAAACTAAGACAAGGTGTTAAGGAGTGCTGTTAATAAGTTCACACACGCACAGTCCCACCAAACAAGCTCAGAGCTTGTCTTTTCTTCTTTTCTTTTAAATATGTCTTTCTATTTTTGCTTTAAGTTCAGTGCCAGCTTACGGCAGAAAATGATCTGAGAGAATGAGAGGAAAGCTGTCCAGCAGAGCTGATCCAGTGCTAAAATGTTTGAAAGATAAAAAGAGACTTTTTTAGGGAATGGAATGGAGAGGAAGACAACGACAGGGAGGCTCTAGCAACAAAAAAAAAAAGAAAAAAAAAGAAAAAGAAAGTGGATGATGAAACTGAGAGGTTAGGTTTGTTCTCTCATTAATGATTCTGTGTTGCTAACGTGGTGTCTCTGAAGTCGTACACGCCATGTGTCCTGACCATCTGCAGCCCTTCTGCCACCTTTCCCAAGGTGTGACACTAACTCTCAACCATAAACCATATGATGATCATTTAATATGGCCTGACAGGAAGGGAGACTGGCGCCAAAAACACTGTGTGGTCCTCCGGAAACGACTGGAAATCTCGAAAGTCTCTAACGATATACTTACTTCTCCTAAGACGCTAATAAAATACAAGGGGTGTTCAAGTCAAACCACGACTTTTGATGGTGCATAATAACAGAGTTATGAGAGTAAAGTAATGGCCCTTTAATGCCGTTAATGGCCCAAGGCAGTGGAAATGGCTTGGAGCAAGGTCAGAACTGTAATGTGCAAACTTGTGTGCTGGGAAGAATACGGGTGTGGATTGTCCTGCAAAAACAGAGCACCGCTGGTGATCAAACCAGGCCATTTTATCCATTAAAGGTAAGAGCTGGGTTCCCGGAATGCCAGCACGTCAATAGTGACGATGACGTCTTTGGCATGCTGAGAAAACTTTCAACCTTGACGATATCCAACCACCAAACGCTAGGATAAGTACAGTACATTATCATGGCAGGAGATTATATAGAGAAATAAAGGAAGTTTTTACCCTCATAAAGGTTCTCTTATTCTGTACAATGAAAAGTCCTGGCTTGACTTGAACAACGAATATAGGTTAAGTAATGCAGTGGCACAACTTCGATATCTGTGGTAGTTTTGACTAATAGTTAAGTCGGTATGATTACACTGAACCTTGTCTCCATTACGTTCTGTATGATCCTAAGCTTAAAATTTATTGCACAATATTAGCTTAAGGATGGAAGGGTGGTGTGGTGGTCAGCACTGTCTCCTCGCACCTCCAGGGTCGATGGGTTGATTCCTGCCTCGTGGTCTGTGTGCGTGGAGTTTGCACGTTCTCCCAGTGCTTGGAGGTGGGGTTTCCTCCGGGTACTCCGGTTTTCTCCCAGAGTGCAAAAACAAGCATGAGGTTACTTGGAATTCCCAAATTGCATGTAATATGTGTTTGTGTGTCCGTGTGTGCCCTGCGATGGATTGACCCGCTGTCCAGGGTGTTCCCCACCTCTTGCCCAAAGTCTCCTGGGTTAGGCTCCGGGCTCCATGACGCTACAGGATACGCAGTACAGAAGATGAATGAATGATATCAGCTCACTTTGTGCATATGCATTGCCATTCAAATACATAAACATGAATGAATATTAATGACTGAATCGGTAGTATTACCCTTTAACACTCAGAAGATGTTTTTCAAACGCTTAAAAGGTGCTGAAAGGATTGCAAATGAGTGCACACATTACAATTTCATGACCTCTATCTTGTGGCTTCATTAAATCGACTAATAATACTTATTTAAAAAAAAAAAGAATAAAATCCGACCTGTATAATAGGAAGTGTTGAATCAAGTGTTGTTTTATAAGCTGCTGAATAATGAGGGTGGAAGCCCCGGTTCTACCAAATTTGCATTTATTAAGGCGATAATCATAGCTAGGAGGCATTCATGTGGTGATATACTGTATTAGGAATATACTGGCCGTCTATTAGATATTTATTTCAATGCAGGACATCATCTCATTCACTCAATTAATATTTCCCATTATAATATCGTCGTAGTCGTAGTCGTAGTCCAGTGGTATCATTCACAGTACCATGGTACTTATTTGCTGATATTGTAAATGTACTACACTATGGTACATGGTCCAGCTAAGTGCTGTAGTATGGTACTATGGAACATGTACCAGGACACTGTCAAAAATATTATACCTGTACATGTTTAAATTCCATACTGGTAATCTTTACTATACAGTAATATGCATAGTGCCGTTTTACCTCTTAGGGTATCATTAAAAGGTTAATACACAATACTTTGATTAATAATTGGGAAGTAATGGCTCAGGTGGCGAAGGCTATAGGTTGTTGGTTTGGGCATCCGGGATCGATCCCCGCTGTCGGTGGGCTGCCGCACCCCATATTACCCAGCCATTGCATGTCTGCAGTCCCAAGTCCGGATAAAATGGGAGGGTTGCGTCAGGAAGGACACCCAGTGTAAAACCTGTGCCAATTTGTTGTACGGATTGATGATCCACTGTGCCGACTCCTGGACGCGAGCAGCCGAAAAACCATCAGACTTTGGTGAATATGGTACTGTACTTATTACTGTAGGTACCACAGAGGCTCCCAAAGTTGAGCAAATATGGTATTGCTTGTATTATTGTGTACCAGACTTATGTACTAACTGTATCACAAACTCAGACATGTATTAAATATGTGTTAACTTTGGTGGCTACTGTACTGTGGTACGCACATGGCATTCACTACACCACTGGGGCACTGGTGTTTCGCCTCCCATGCGGAAGGCCCGGGTTCGATTCCTAGCCAGTGTATGGATGCAGTGCCGGCCCTTGGATAAAATGGGAGGGTTGCGTCAGAAAAGGCATCTGGTGTAAAACCTGCGCCAAGCTTGTACATGCCTACTGTGTTGTATTATGGTATGTTCTATAGCTTACCATACAATTATTATTATTATTATTATTATTTTTACTTTCATGGAAAATTCCATTACTCTTAATTCCATATTCATTTACAACATACCAAGTATTTTTTTGTGGCAATTGCATGTGTTTAAGGATGGAGAGGTGCTCTACAAGATACTATGAGACGCTGGTGACCTCAGAGGCATGTATTGTACTACAACCAGCTAACTTTAATCATAAGGATCCTCAAATGTGATTATTTATTTATTTATTTATTTATTTATGTTTTTTTTTTTTTTCATGGTTAAATCGATATTTCGAAACCTCTTTCTCATGCTATTGTACTAGCACTGATTTTGGCAATATAGTAATATTTCTGAAAGAAAATAAACAGATATAATGCTAAAATAATAGACACAACCAGTTGTCATGTTCTCCACTATACTGAAGATTTCTAATCTCTGTTCTAAAAGTAAGGGGCCAAAGATGTATATGGTTGAACACATTAAGTGGCTTAAATGGCACAATCAAATGTTCATATTTTTTGTTTGGAGGTTGGATTTGCACCACAACTGTGCTTTGTTTATACATTTACCATTATCTTTCATGAGCGCCATTTTAATGTTCAGACACAATATGGTCCCAAGTTGTGCTTTAGCTGGACGATATTTCAACCTACATAAAAGGACTTATCCCATTTTACAGGCACTGCAACTCCTAAGTGTAAGTGCAACTTTTCTGTTCCTACAAGGGATAAAAAATTTTACATTTGCTACTTTTATAGGTCATTTTTACGAGGTTGAGTCAAAACTTATCTGCACTCCAGTTATATTAAAACTTCTGTTGGCCACACTGTCTTATCAGCTCTTTGCATTCAAGCCTATTCTCTCCCCAGTCACTGCTGTGCAGGTGTGAACGTGTTGCATCAGTTCATTTGCACGAAAGAAGAGTAAAGTGCAGTGATTCGTTTTTTTTATGGTCGCGGGGTATACAGTACCTGGAGCTGGAGCTGGAGCAACTCATCGAACGAGCTCCGAAGATAGTAAACAGAAGCATTTGGATTTCCGCAGAGATACTCTACGTAAGGTGAAAGTTTCTTTTAAAGAGAATAATTACTGATGACATGAGTCATGGATTAAGAACTATTAGCCAGGGAGTAAACGGAACGGAAACATCATTGATCGCCGAAGTTCAAAAGTCAACCATCACCTGGAAGAATTCATCAATGCTTAGAGATTTCTGGGTAAAAAACGTCATTTTGAGGTGTTAAAGCATCCTCCCTATAGTCCTGATCTCTCTCCATCAGACTTTCACCTGATCGGTCCCCTGAAAGCAGAACTACGAGGACGAAGATTCACTTCTGATGAAGAAGTGAAGACGGCGGCACATTCGTGTCTCGGCCTAAAACATTTTTTTAATGAGAGAATATAAAAGCGCATTTTTAACTCGCCCTCATATATAGGCTAAAATCTTGCACAATCGTACCTGCTTAGCCTGTAAAAATAATAGATTCTTCTGTCTAAAACTGATTCACTGGATGCTATAACGCACTGGCACATATATTAATAATAATCACCAATCTGAGGTGAAGAAAGGTTTATTTGCTACTTATATGTCAAATCAAAAGGATTTCATCTATCTATCTATCTATCTATCTATCTATCTATCTATCTATCTATCTATATATATATACTGTGTATATATATATATATATATATATATATATATATATATATATATTTTATTTATTTTTTTTATTTTTTATTTTTTTTTTTGAATGCTTGAGCTTCTTCCCAACTAACAAATACAGCAGGTGGAAAGATTTATGATCTGTTGCAGTGCCACAAATAATGTTTCCTATAATGCTGAAATAATTGTGGATATTAAAAAATGGAAGTCAATGCCATCTCAAAAGCAGAATGGATTGAGAGTGGCAGTAATATAATAAAAGGGGCCGCCGCTGATGGAGGAAAAATTTCATTAACAATAATAAAAGATGGACGTGACTGGATGGCTGAAACACAGGCAGACAGATCATTCTTCAGTACGGCCGTATGATGTTGCTTACTTCTTTTCTGTGTGTGTGCAAGCACATGCATATGTGTGTGTGTGTGTGTGTGTGTGTGTGTGTGTGTGTTAATCACTCCATAATAGTGTAATATTTGCCGTAAACACAACGTTTTATTGATTACTTACTCGTATTTCTGTGTAGCCTGAATTTGTATACAACATTTAATGCAAAATAATTTCACCTGTGACAGACTGGAGCCTTCCTGTACTGTAGCAGGAGTGAATCCCAGCTCTGCATCCACCACGACCCTGGCCAAGATAAATACTAACGAATAGCTGTAAGATGTACGAATAGGTCATCCTCATACAGCACTCAGGAAACTTCATCAGACTTATTAATCAATCAATCAATCAATCAATCAATCAATCAATCAATCAATCAATCAATCAATCAATCAATCAATCAATCAATCAATCAATCAATCAATCAATTAATTAATTAATACATTTTAAATCTGACTGCTTGTCCATGTTTATATATATATAATATTGTTGGTTTATATTTGCCATTTATATATGGTGAATATATTATATATAATGATTTCTCTTATCGCACATATGTACCTCCACCTCCACATTTCCCCTGTTACAATACCCTTGATTTTCTAGGGTTTCTAGGGATTTTTCTAGGTAAGTTCAAAGCTGGGTCATTTACATTATTGATTGTTTGCTGGAGAATCAATCCTCAGATCTGACTCAAATGTGTTCCTAATGAGGAAGCAGAGTCAAGACAGCATTTGAAGGGTTCCAATGCAAAATGAGATCCATTCCAAAATCCATCCTGGTATTTCTTTTTTAAAGAAATGAAATGCAATTTTTTTTTCCTCCCCCCC